>JAHPZR010038110.1:35000-46569 GCA_019787425.1 Platygyra sinensis | reverse complement strand
TTGGCTACATCATGAGAGTAAACCTTGAATGTAAAATGCAAAGTGATGTGAAACATTTCTGTGTTGTGTTCAAAGCAAAAGGCACACTATCA
Organism: Platygyra sinensis; assembly: GCA_019787425.1. Taxonomy (NCBI): domain Eukaryota; kingdom Metazoa; phylum Cnidaria; class Anthozoa; order Scleractinia; family Merulinidae; genus Platygyra; species Platygyra sinensis. The sequence continues at coordinate 46,477 of JAHPZR010038110.1, read as the reverse complement.
TGTAAGTGCTTCAGCTAATACAGTTAATATGTACTTTTAAATATAGTGTATTCATCATCATCATCATCATCATCATCATCTATCCTATTAGTGCCTCTAGAGATGGCACACAGGTCTTCAGAGACTCTTGGTCTTGTGGATGGCTACCTGGTGTTGTATTCAAGTGCAGTAAATTAAACCTTTAAGGCAAACAAGCTCATAGTTCTACAGCATAACACAACTAGGAGTATTATTACGCATCCCCCACGCTCCGAGTGGGATGACAATTGTACATCGCATATTATTCCCCAACATTCTGTCCTAAAGGCCTTTGCTAATTTTTGCCCTCTACATATTATTAACAGGGAATGTCCCAGACCCAACAGCTAGAGCCGCAGCTGTTACCACTACATTGCCTACTACCGCAAAATCTCCAACAACAGCAACAAGCACTAGAAAGGTGACAACAACAATGAAGTCAACAACACAAGTGAAATCAACAACGCAGGTACTGGGGACAACACAAGTAAAGGAAACTACGCAAGTAAAGGTGACAACTCAGGTGAGGTTGACGACACAGAGAACTAGTAGCACTACAGCTAAGTCAAGTTCAACTTTAGGGAGCCCAGCAAGTGTTTCAAAAACAACATCTTTGGCTAAGGTATGACCTGACAAATCATTATTACTTTGCAAAGAAAAGCTGGTCTTTCTTAGAATGTGGGCTGTCCTAGTTCGCTAATCAGGGTCAAAGAAAAAACCTGGCATTGCCTTAGGGTTGTTTTCACGGACAAGATGTTAAATATGTACTGGGATCCTTGCAATAGTATTATATTACATTTTGAAGAAGTAGCTTTTTATTTGAATAGAGATTTTTCTCTCAACATTTGGCTAACACTTATCTTATATTACAACTGTAATGAGGACTGTGAATTGCTGATCTTTGAATGTAAATAAATTCTATGGCAATGCATCCCCAAAAAAGTGACTTTTGACTTTTCTAAACAATATGGTATATAGGGTAATAAGTATCATTTTTCTTTTGTAGGTTACCACCTCCAAAAATACAACTCAAGCGAACAATTGGCCATCACCAATCTCACAGAAGACATCTTCCAGCACAAGTGTTGTACTAACAGAAAGTTCTACTGAGTCGGCAGCTGCTACAACTGAGGTAATGCAAACCGAATCAACTGTGGGAGATGGGACAACTGTTGAACCAACTTCTAGTAGTTTAGGAAGAAAAGAACCCAACAAAGACAGAAACAAGAGTGATGAAGAGAAAGAGGATGGTATGATGATCGCTATTGTGGCTGGTGTGGCAGTTGTGATTTGTGTGGCTCTCGTTTTACTGTGCGTGTGGCTTATAATCAATCAGAGAAGAAAGCACAGGTAATTTATGATAGTGGAAACACAATTATTAAAGCCTCTATTAAGTAGCTGTACCTATTAGTCACCTAATAAATCCCTCATAAGTAGCCAGTTATAAAAGTCGTAAAGTTGTTCTAAGTAAAGTACTGTAAATAAAACCCGTATAAAGCAGCCATGGTCACATTTTGTAGGGTTTCCTGTTGTTCTAACCCCTATTAAACAAAATGTCACTGATGAAAACATTCAAATTTTATTTATCATGATTGTCTCAACATGATTCTATGTTCACTTTATTAAACCAGTGATAAAATCTCTTCAAAGAATACCAACCCTTATTAAATGGCCACCTTCCATTTTCCTAAGGGTGACCACTTAATTACGGGTTCAACTGTACATGTATGACATTGAACAGCATAAAATATGTACCTTGTATTTTTGTTCAAGCCTTCTGATTTGGTTTTGCAGGAATGGCAGTAACTATGATTCTGGAACAACAGGTATATTTATGGATTACTTTTATTTATCTTTGTATTTCAACCCCAAGGGAAACAGTGAATTTTCTTTTAGGTTAGTCAATAAGTATTTTGTCACACCTCCATACTTTCAACATAATTCTGATTGGCTCCATACTTACAGAAATTGACGTGGTATAAGGGAAGATATGGCATGGAAGCTGATCACACATAACTCCAATGTTCTGAAGTTTTTTTTCTTTTGGAAGTGTGCCATATGATAAGTTCTCACCTAATCAAATATTAAGGCCTTTAAATTGAAGGGTATAACATTTCCATTTAGGTACTGATATGATCATAAGTTAGTCAACTTGCAGACTACATAGAGCTGTCTTTTGCAAATAAATTTAGATTGACTCCCTTATTTGCTTTCTTCATACTTCACTGTAGCTACAAAGATCTAGGATTTTTTTGTCATTGTTATTTGCTGGATTTAGGAATGATTGTCTCATTCTTTCAATTCTTTTCAGTGATTGCAAATCCAACAACTACTAATTCTCAGGTGGGTGCAGTGTAAGGCTGCTTTTACCTGTAAGGATGCAACTCTCACTTTCTATAAACAAGACTTATCTTCAACCCAGCTGGTCCACCCCTTGGCTCCTGTCAGTGCTAAACACAGTGTTAAGCAACAACACCCAACATGTCCCAACACATCACAACAGGGTGGCCAAACGCACCAACATGTTGCGATATATTGCATTAAAAGTTGCGACTGTTCGGCCGGGGCTTAAGACTTAATTGTTGTGTTTTGGTTTTATGATACTCAATTGAAAACGGCTCTAAAAGTCCACCACTTGCAAACATGATCAATGTAGTTACTTTTCAAGAAAGGAAAGTTATTTTTGTACAGTTAATGTAACATAAGAAAGGTTATTGAAAAAGTTCATTATGAAGTAATTGACCTTTTTCTAAAATGGTAACCATGTGTGTGGAAGCTTTTTACCTTTTGAAATCGCTACAAGTGCAATTTGATGTTCATCACTAATCTTTTCACCAGGTTTTATTAAAAATTTGAATACTAAATTATGATTTGCTTTGCTCTGGTGTAGAATCACTTTCCAATGCCTGGGCTTCTCAAAAATCCCGTTTTTGATGACTCGGTCTATGCAGAACCAGAGGAAAAAGTCCACAAGACCGCAGCAGGTCTACTTGGTGAGTAAACACGATAAGATTTGTGATTCTTCCAAGTAGTTCGCGCTCTCTCTCTCTCGTAGACTCGTACCCAGGATCTTTCTTTTGCTCTGCCGCTAGAGATGAGACATCCAAAAACAAGGATTGTTCAGCACTCAACTTGTTGATAGTGTTAGTCAACGGTTTGGTTAAACATGGTTGGTTTCATGAATGATTCGATCTCAATTATCCCAATAAACGAAAGTAAAGCTAGCATTTTCGTTCACTGAATAAGCGGAAAATGAATGAGAAACTTTCACTTTTAGCTACCTCTTTTTCTGTCACAAGTAGGAAATTTTTCGGCTCATGTGCGGTGTAAAACGAACAATGACATCCTATTGTTTTACCTTTTCTAAAGATGCAAATGACTCCTTTGTTCATCATTTTGCTTTTGTCCTATGTATTATGACGTCAGCTGTGCCGTTTTACATGGATCATAAACCAAATTTTTACGATTGGCATAGAGGCAGGAGGAAACACTTGTTGCTTCCCGTTATATTGTGGCATTTAGAAATTTCAATCACATTTGCTTAGTGACAAAACATAATGGTATTCAATAGTCCCCAGTCTTAGGTCTTTTTCTCCCCGAACTAAGCTCCATTGCTCATGGTTAGTCATGCACAAAGGAGAATATCTCAAGAAATATGTGCTATTTACCAAGGTTTTTCGGTCAAGATTGCTGGATATTGGCCAAGTTCTTTTTTTGGTTGTTTATAAACCGAGACAGAGGTCAGAGTCAAGGTCCATACAGTGAGACATGCAAGAAAAAACAGAAGGAAAGAAACGAGGCTAATATCTTGCCCTCTTGGCCAAACAAACTTGGTCAATACAAATAAAAAAACACTATTTTTGGGACACAGCGGGTGATTCCGAACGGGTAAGATGGCTCCATCTTGCCTGCTCGGGTAGCCAATCACATCACAGGATTCGGCTCATTTTGCCAGCTCACGGAGCTAGCCATATAATAATAAATGATTTTACTTAATAAACCGGAGTATTTCTCTGGTTTATTTGCAGGGAATCCGTCCTACGAGACATGTGACAATTTGCTACTGACGAATCCAGGCGCAAAAGACACCCACAATATCCCGCTGAACAATGTACAGAAAAAACCGCTCAACACGGCTAAAAGAATCCCGCATGTGAAGGAAAATACTTACGACTGTGCAGATGTCAGATCTAATCAAAGAGGGAAACCAAATGAAGAGAAATCTGTTTATCAGAGTTTGGTGAACGTGGAAGGCCGCGCGCACTACAGACCGGAAGTGAACTCTACCTACCAGAGTTTGAACCCTGATGGCGTGATGTATCAGCCTCTACTGAAAAACGTGGTGCAGAAGGTAGTTACGTGTTTTACAAGTTTGATCCATATTGGCCAAAATTGCGGTGTCGGTTTTGCTTGATAGAAAATGTGGGGAGATTTCTTTGCGTCTTTGCGTAGCAATTCTATGTAGCGCTACTGGAGTGCTTATAAGATTTTGGTGGCTCGACGGGGAATTTCTTCTTTGGTACGGGGGACTTCTTTTTTTAATTTCCCCCTTGACTCGTCTGAAATGCCAAACTTGCTTACTGTAATTATCAGTTGAGTAAGACGCGACAAAGGTTTGGTGACCAGGTTTTAACGTTCAACTTGTGTTGTTGTCACGGGCAACTGGCTCCGTTTCCAGTGGCTACTTGTCGACCTTTGACGTCATTTGCAGCAAAGCGCACGAAATTGCAGCTGACGATATTGTTACCATCGGAAACGAGGAACGTTGTCCGTGGCAACACAATAATTTTCAAGTTCCAAACTTCATTATCAAGACTCTGTCGTGCCTTATTCAGCTGATGGTCATTGTACTACTTGACACTTGGCGCCAACATTCCAAGATGGAACGATGTTATCAAGTAACGTCTAATCAAAGATTGGTGGGTACAGCTACAATTTGGACTCTTGAATCTGTGGCCAAATTGAGGATTGCGTATCTAGCGGGATTTTGCATCGGATCCCGCCAGCTACGCGAGCTACTGGGGTTTCTATTGTTATCTCATGTACAAGGGATGCTAATCTTTCCCAGGCTACCTCGGCCTCCCTTCCCCTCCCGTCCCCTTTCCTCCCCCGTCTATATTTTGTAGGTTGCCATGACAATTTTCTGACAAATTGTAACAAGCGTGGGCCAAAAATACAACACACCTCATAACAAGCGTAACAGTTAAGCGTCTTGCCCAACGAAATGGGACACTTAATAAGGCGATTTCGACATAGCCCCCGAATGCTACGGTGGTATAGGTGGTTGATTCGCCACACAAGTAAACAGGTCCTTCCGAGTTCTTTAACCGCAACTATTGTAACAATCATTTTCTTATCTTTCAGTGCCAGGCCGAAACACCTGAATATCAAGCCCTTCTTAACCCCAGCGAAAGCACAGGTAAAGTCTCTCCTAGCCCCCCTCAGTATCAACCACCGTACTCCACAGGCCCACCCCAGCGGACGTTGAGGAGTCACCGGAGTACGCTGACTACGCAGATCTAGACGAACTCGAAGAGATATCGGCAAAGGAGGCTTCTAACAGGACTTCAGATCAGGGCCCATCTTACTCGGCGCCACTATATGATGTCACTGGGGGGCCTGGTTACGATTACGCTGGTGCTTCCATGTACGACGTCCTAGAGGGACCAGATCCGCACTCTGCTGACAACACCAATCTGGGATATGAGCCACCTATGTATGCGGTCCTTGAAGGGCCAGATACGAATTGAATTGGAAAAGAATCTTTGCTTAGAACCTTTCGGTTTTCTTTCATGTAATATATGACGTAAAGCTGACGTCAAAAGACGACTCCACATAGCAAACCAAACGAAGAGCGTGTACACGTTCTGAGGACAAAAGAAGACCAGCGGTTCTTTGCAGAAGTCTCTTTTCTCTTTTTCTATTATTTTTGCCGGAAATCTTTTGAGTCAAACTCTAGTCGGCACAAATCAGTAAATAACTAAAGTAATAATTTAGTTTTTCATTATCACTGGAAGATAAATACGCTAAGGTAAATATGGAACATGGTTCTGTCCTCGTGTACCGGTTCGCAAGAGCCGATACAAAAGAACAATCAATACACAACAGCTAACCAATGACTCCTAAACAAAGAAAGAACAATGGTTATTCCCTTGTGAACCGGTACACCAGGACAGAACCTGGAACATGGTAGTCACATAGACACTTCTGAAAGTGAGGGATTTCAAAATTACCGAAACATTTATGAACTTAGCAACACTCTAAAAACTTAAGCCTGTCATGGAAAATATTCTCCATCGTGACTATTTTTGGTGTTCTTCGCTTTCCTGTTAATGTTGGAGTATTTTTCTAGAAAATCAAACCATTATTAGATTTCTTACGATCATAGTTAGAGGGGAATGATTATGAAACTGGACAAAGTTCTTTGTTGCATATGTTTTTTTTTTTGGTCTTGACCCTGCACAAAACACAATAGTTGTTTATTACTGACCGAGGAACTAACCAATAGATATGTTTTGATTTCGTAATTCATGCATAGTGCATGAACCCTAAACAAAAGGTTGTGGAGGGTCGTGAACCTTCCAACATAAATCTTGGCAACTTTGTTTGCTCCCTTGATGTTTGCCGGGCTTCCCAACCATTCCCTTCTATTAACTAACTAAATAAATCACTAAATAAATAAATATGTTAACTCACTAACTAAATACACACGTAAGTACATAAGTATGTAAATAGATAAATAAAAAATGAATGAATAAATAAGTAGGTAAACAAAATCTTAAAATTGACCACTCCCCCAATGGGGCTTATCAGGGCCAATGAAACCAAATGATGAAAACAAATAATGCAAATGAACATGACATGGTTAACAATTCCAACTGGCGGGAGGCAGACCAGTAGGCTATTTACAAGCATGACCGCGGAGATGAACCAGGGTATACCGTGAAACAACTCCAGCTAGCTAAGTGGCCAGAGCTGGACTTGAGCCCGCGACCTACGGATTTCTAGTCCAGCGTTCTAATGGGAGCGTTGGACTAGAAACTAACCACTCGGCCAAGCTGCCTCCGCTATGTTACGATTTGGGATTGTTTTATGTCCTGCAAAAATTAGATGACACTGCGCCTTTAAATCAGACTATTTTTTCAACAGAAACGAACTTGAATCACGGGCGTTATTTAAGGTGGCCGAACACAGTTTTGGCGCGCGCTCTTGCTAACGCTATTTCTTTGCTGCTAAAAGAACCCAGTTAAATGCAGCGCATGCGTAGTAAGTCGAAAAAAAGTGCGATTGAGTGAAAAATTGACTTCTCGGAGGCGCTTATTTCTCGAGAACCACTCATTAGAATTTCACGAAATTTGGCACGAAAATACTTTAGGAAATAAGTAACTGGAGGATTGAAAAAAAATTGAACTTTAACAAAGGAAATTCAAGATATGCCAGTAAACCTTCAAAGAGGGATAATTAAAGATCTGTTTGTTAAATTATTATTAAAATAGCGCTAACTTGCGAGTATCGCTACAAGCTTGTTGCATGCAAATTATAAAGAAAATCTAATGACTAGATTTTCTGCAAATAAACAAAACCGATTTTAAACACCTGTTTATATTTGATCATGTTGCCATGGCAACGGTGCATACGTCAGCTTAATTATCAAAAAGTTGAAGTTTGTGTTGTTAACTTGCTTGCTGCCATTTTTGGTGACCAAAGGATCAAGGGTTTTAGAGAAAAATGTAAATGAAACAGAGGTATCAAAAACTGTGTTCAGCCACCTTAACAATTGAAAATAGATATTTAATAATCAAAATGCTTATCTTGTACATTCCTTTGATGTTTGAAAACAATCAAAGTAGATTTTCTGTGTATATATGTATCTAAAGCTTCCAAATTTGATGGAATTATGTTTATATGGAGATTATTTTACATTAAAATAAAACTTTCAAGTACTTTTTTACTAAAATTTCGTGTCTGAAAGCATTTTAGAATTACATCCGGGATACGAAAAGGTTGAGACATTTGGCACGCGTGTTGCTAAGTTCGAAAGCTCTCGAATAAAATGCAAACACAACTCAGAAAGCCTCGGATAACGAGCGCTATTCTTAAATCAATTAAGAAAAGATAAAAGCTCTTTACCACTCACTTTCTAAGTAACGACCCAAACAAAGTCAAAGAATATAAGAAATACAATAACAAGCTGAACAAAATAAAGGAAGCTACCAAGACAAACTGCTTCAAGACTCAATTTGATGTTTATTGATAACTTAAAGGCAACGTAGAGGTTGATAGGAATGATTATAAATAGAAAAAAAAGCCCATCACGGTACGTTAACTCAAAAAACTCTTACATAAAGGAAAATGTTACAATGATAAAGCAAGTATTTGTCATCAGTTAAACACTAACTTTGTAAATGCTGGGCACGACTTAGCGGCACAGCTCCCAAATTACAATATAAGTCCTACTTACTTTATTCGCAGGCGGTTCCAGTTAGTCGTCCGTTATGTTGATAACCAACGGTCCGTTTAAAATAAAGCTTTGAGACGCCCTCACCCGCGCTTTCGACTTTGCTCCGAAGAGTTCTGGGAACGATCAGCACACTCTAAACTGGTCAGCACCTGTTGACAAAGTCCTTATACGTGCCAAGCTACGGCTTTTCTGGTCCCATATGCACCTCTTGGTGGTCCCCAAAGGTTTTTTGCGTGATGTGTGATCAAGTCAGAAGTGAGTGCGCTATGTGTGGAAAGTAGCTGAAAACAAACCTGTTTCGTGAAGTTATGAATAAAACTATTTTCCGAAAGAAGCTGACGTTTCGCGCCCTAGCCTTTTCAGTACTGCTATGAAAAAGAGCTCGCCGCTTGAAACCCTGTATGGTGGTTAATTATGTAATTGACGTTTATAAACAGCACTTACCCGCCACCACAGCACAAGAGTATCTTTAGTAACTAACACCTTAAAGCTTAATTTTTAGAGTATACGTAACACGTGCATTTTAGTAGTATTTTGTCTGGTGCGCGAAACGAGAGCTTGACAAGTTCACAATTTTATAGACGATTTCGTACGTTTATAAGCGACAGGAGTAGGGCCCCATTACGCGATGCTGATTAAATGTTTTGTGGACTACTGATTGTCAATTCAATTTTTTGGAAAAGTGCATCCTTTCTTTCTTCTTATTCTTAAATCGTTTTAATATATCAGCTGTGCACAGTTTCTCTTGTTCATTGTTTGAGTAGAGTATGCTACTTCTCCTTTTTTACGGCGGGTCCTTGATTTCAGAATTCCGCAGCTCGCAATACAGGCGTTAACGTATGTGTGTATAAGCGAGCGTATTTAAATCGAACAAGTGCGGCTTCCTCAGGGATACTCGGGGAAAGAGGGTAAAAAGCGGATGAGTGATGCCCCTGCCTTTCCCCTTTAATCCCCCTCTCGCTTTCGTTATACCTCTCGTCCCAACTCTCTCAGTTAACGCTTATGGCTCTTCAAGCTCTTACGTGACCTCTGCTTAGAAACTAAACGGACGTTTGCAGAAAATAATGATTATCAAAAGGAGAAGAAAACTTGTTTGCTCGCGATTTACTGAATTCCCTTCCTGTGTCCATTTCCCAGGCAAAATGTCTCCATCTAGTAGTACGGCTATCGATGGACCTAACTCGGAAAGCGGCCAAGTTTTTAGTATGGATAAGACGGTCGCAATGACCTTAAATGGCCTTTCGTGGTAATGGAAATCACGGGATTACTATCTTTATCACTGACTTTATTTTTAAATTAACTTCCTTTTATTTCTCCGGAAAACCTCTAGATCCTAGGCCCCTAGCCCCAAATCTGTCATGCGGTCTGAAACGCGTCTTGGCCGCGTTTGGCCTGAGCTAGGGCTTCAGCTCATGGACCATCATTGACATCATTCAAGCTTTGCGCATCTTTTCAACTTTTTGTGCTTGTTTCTCACTGAAAGTGAAAAGACACGAGCACAATTCCACTTTTCGGAAAGTTTCCACTAAGTCCTAGATCTTTTTTTCTGCTTTGGCTATTTTGAACTCAAGTTAAGAATGGTACTTGTGATATTTTACACTGTAAAATCACAGGATTTCGGTATCAAATTTCCTTTCCGCATTTCGCCGAAACAAAAGAAAACAGTTCTGCAAGGCTTTCCACTATCAAAACTGTTATCCACAAACATGTCTGGTAATCTTTCTTTACTTACAGTTCTCTTCATTATGTGTTATTTCATCAAGAAAGGCGAAAATTATACTGTTACCACGATAACTCGAGCGCATGAAGATTACTTTACGGACGTCTGCAAGAATTGCCACAAATATGGCGCTACAGCACAACAAAGGTATTTGTAATGCCAAACCGGCAGGTATGGGTTCAGTGTTTCTGCCAGATCAAAGTTATTGCCAAAGACGAGAGAGATTTGTGGAGTAAGTGAATGTTTTTGTATTATAACATGTAAACTTATCTAGCTACATATTGTTCTTACGCTACCAAGCGAAATTAGAACCCTACCGTCACCGGCCTTTTTTGACACTAGAGGACGAATAAATCGTCTGATGTGGCAAACAGGAAGAACAAATTTTTCGACGAACAAATCAAATCGTCTGATATCTGGCCGTCTGGAAAGAGAATTTTGCCCAGACGATTTGCCCGTCGAGACGAAAAACGTCCGACGACAGTACGACATAAATTTTACATCAGACGCTCAAATGCCAGACGGTTTGTCCGTCCAGACGATTTGTTCGTTCTCTAGAGTGAAAACGTCCACTGAGTAGTTTTAATAAACGGCACGCAATGCTTGCAGAAGCGATGCCATTAACTTTTGGCCAGAAAATAATAATTGGGACATAAACAAACAAACAAACGGAGGTAACTAAAGGTACAACCTGTGTGTGGAGTGAGGAGAAGTGAAGAGAATGAAATTAAACAGGATGAAAAAATAATGCACAGAGGAGAGGCGGGACTGGTCATAAGAGAATGACTGGGACTGCTGTTTCAGTTGATGCTGGTTGTAATTCAAGGCAATAAAGTCAACAACTCCTAAAGAGCACTGAAAGAGATGATTTGTCTCCCCTATGAAACTTTTAATTATGAGCTATTTAGCCATGATCCATCAGAAGTGTTTCAAGTCGCACTCAGGAGGGTAAAAAACACCTAATAGCGGAACACAGTTTCGCGCGCGCTCTTGCTGATGCGATTCATATCGTTGGCAAGCCAAGTCACTAAAGCGGCAATGTAAAATCACTTTCAAACTCAATTTTGGAGGATTTACTGCTTCCCGTAAATAAGAACGTAAACAACACATAAAACAGAACTTTTCGTTACGTTTGACTGCAATGCAAGTTCGAGCAGAATGAAGATTTTGGACAGCTTACTGTCAGTTGTCTTCTGGCATGTCCGATCTCAACAGTAGCGATACTCTCAATACTTATCACAAGCAGTACAGAAAGTTTCGATGCGTTTGTGAGCTCGA
>JAHPZR010038110.1:0-30000 GCA_019787425.1 Platygyra sinensis | reverse complement strand
AGTACCACTGGAGAGTGGCAGTTCTTTAATTTGTCTGGAAATGTGTTAATGCTGCAAAATGTTCCAGATCCTGCCGGCCGGCTTTATTTACAAATTAAGGTAACTGTAAGCTACTTTTCAAATTTCATTAAAGGAATTGGTATGGAGGGCACACTTCTAATCGCTATTAACTTGTTACACATAATTATAATACTTTGATGCAATAGATGCATTCTTTGAGCATTTACAAAGAGAGATCACAAAGCTTAATCCTGTCTGCAGCATTTACCAGACAGTGCATATAATGTGTTTTTACTGGCAGGTTACTCGAGTATCACCAAATCTGACACAGTTCAAAGGTTATGTTATGAAGTTGGGATTGAAGCGCAAGAGATTGGATGGAAAAACTGAGGAATCCTGTTTACTATTTTAAAGCAAAAGGTGAAATACATTGTAAGTACCAACACAAACATTTTTATGAATGAAAAAGGTTTGGTGAATTTTATGCTCGGTAATGAAATGTGAATAGTGAACTAGTCGAAATGACAGGAGCGTGGTACAATTGCAAAAGAAAGATCTGAGTCCCCGACGGGAATCGAACCCATGTCCTCCTGAACACCGGGCGCGAGTCAGTCTATCCATTGAGCTTCGAGAACTCATGGGGAGCAAGGTCATTTAACTCAATTCATGCCAGACAGGCGTCCTGCATACTGCTAGGAACAGCACTGTCAAAAGTCATCGTGATTGTAGTAAGTGAAAAAGATGGTGAATTTTAATGTGTAATGAAATGTGAAAAGTGAACAAATCAGCATGACGCGAGCGAGTGACTTGTAACACTCGCCATGACTTCGATAGAGCTAATCCTAGCAGTATGCAGGAAGTGGTCAATTATATAAGATGTCTACATATTTGGGAGTTCTTTTATATATAACCACAGGGAATAGAAGTCCTATTCTGCTGATTTGAATATGATGATAAACGTGTTATTTTTCTTTTAGTTGCGCTTAATTGCAGAGAACCAACAACAACAACCCCAGTATCTACGACAACAGGTATCCCAACAACTACTCCTCTAAGCTCCTCGACTACCACAGTCACACCAACCATACAAATTGTTATATTAATACAAATCGTTATATGTTTAATACGAGTAGCCAGTTGTGAGTTAGTCTTCCAGTTATCTTGCTAACTAGCTTTTTGTCTGCAACAGTCCGTAGAAGTAAAACTTTGAGAGACCCTCATTCACTCTGCATCCTCGCTTTCAACTTTGCCCGCAAGAGATCTGGGAAATGACATTACAACCTTGTGTAAGGAGGTGGATCGAAGACTACGATTAGTCCTCGTTCGTTTGGTACCGTCGAGCGATACCGTTAATGAATAAACCACAAGGAAAACATGGTCGCATTAAGGCGGGGGTCACATGAATAGAGTGAAATTTGAGGTATATTAAAAGGGAAGGATTAAAATAAGTTGGAAACATACCAGTCAGTTGACCCCCACCCCCCTACAAAAAGAGAGCGCCAGGCTGGTAGGGGACTAAACCAATTGATAGCAAGGCTGGTACTACGGCAAGGGCAATTGAAACTTCAATTTGCCCTTGCCGTAGTACCAGCCTTTCTATCAAATTGGTTTTGGTAAGGGACTGTTTGGTTTCCATCTACGGAGTTCTTCACTTCAAATTTCAATTGTCCAAATCCATCAATTCTCCAACATTTCATATTTTCCTCAATTTAACCTATCCTTTGAGAAAAATATCTCTTTCCCAAATTCCTCGATAAATTACCCAAAAGATTACACAAAATTGCCAACTGTGCGGTTTATGGATATAAGCAAAGAGATTTACCGTTTGAATATTAATAGTAAACGTGTTATTTTTCTCTTAGTTGCGCTAAATTGCAGTGTGCCAACAACAACAACACCAGTATCAACGGCCACATGTATCCCAGCAAACTACTACTGCAAGGTCCTCGAGTACCACAGTCACACCAAACCATACAAATTGTTATATTAATACAAATCGTTATATGTTAGTCAAGTAACCATTTGTGAGTTAGTCTTCCCGTTATCTTGATGACCAGCATTTTTGTCCGCAAAAGTCCGTAGAAAATAAAGCTTTGAGAGACCTCATTCACTCTGCATCCTCGCTTTCAACTTTGCCCACAAGAGATCTCGGAATGTATGACATTACTTGTGTAAGGAGGTGGATCGTAGATTACGATTAGTCCTCGTTCGTTTAGTCCATCGAGCGATACCGTAAATAAAGCACAAGGAAAAAATGGCCGCATGAGATCCTGGGGCGGGGCCATTTTTTTTCGCGGTTTTCTTTCTCGTCATGGACTACGGACTAATCTAAAGAGGGATTTAATACTGACTCATAGTTAAACTATAGTCAGCACTTGGTGACAATTTCGTTTATGATACGGCAACTTTATCTGCTAGATATAGTTTATGACTCATTTACAGCCTTGTGTTTGATAGTCACTAGAGATTTCATGCGTGACGTGTTATCAAGGTTAACTAAGATCGTGATTAAAATTATGGAAATAGGAGATGGAGGTGACCAAACGCACCGGGGGCGCGCCATACTAGGGAACCCCTCGTAAATAGAATGAGTGCGCTATGCATGAAAAGTAGCTCAGGACAAACGTGATTTTCGTGAACTAGCGAATAAAATTATTTTAAAGGTAGCGCAAGGTAAATTAACTGCTGAAGTAAATAAATGAAGCTGATGTTTTGGTCAGTTAGTCTTCTTATCACATAGCTGTAACACTCGAAACGTCAGCTTCACTAGCTCACTACGGTGGCTAATCAATACCTTTATCGACTTCAAGGTGCTTCACTTGTCCGCCGACACAGCACACAGGCAGTTCTGTAGAAACTGATACTAATTTTCAAAAGTATACGTTTTCACAGGCTTTAATAGCGAGCTTAAGCAAACCACGATGATCACGGCCACGAGAACGTCACCAAACAAAAGGTTTAATGAGCAAAAACAATAGCTGTGCACGTGCGTTATAATCTTTGCACATTTCCTGCCGTCCTCTGCAAAACACAACAACGTGAAATGACCAAAATTCTGCGTAGTCTTGGAAACGCGAACGACGACGGCTAAGTTTTCGTATTTTCATCTGGAATTGAACGCTGTCAGTGCATATTTTTGCTTGAGTAAATTTGAGGCCTCATAGGCCGCAAAATTACCTTAAAGGAACGAATCAATCGCGAATTTCGCTTGTAAAATATAAATTCATTCTGACTAGGCGTCGTCGTCCTCGACTTCGCCGTCTTTGTTGCCTTTCATTCAGTAACATTTCAGATTTTTAATCTGGGCTAATCAATATAAGAAACTCGTCCCAGGTCCCCTCACATTTCTGTAATTGCTGAAGGACCTCAAAAAGGAGCACGTACTTTGTTGCTGGGAACCGAACCGAAATTTTTCAAGCAGACCTGGGTCAGTCGAAATCTTCATATAAACAAGTAAAAACGGTACACCTTGACGCACTGCAAGGAGAAAAATACTAAGAAATAAGCAAGTGAATGATTAGAGTACATTAGCCCTGTGTATTTGGATAATTTTGGCCGAGTGATTAGCCTGGAAGCATGCAATGAGTTATGATATCAAATAAAGAAAGGAGGGTTTTCAACAAATATAGTGTGGTGTCGTGTTTAAATGTTAAACTGTAGAGCAGGAGGTCTCGGGTACAAGCCACGTTAGGGAGGTTTAAACGTAATTTCCCAGGCCGGCCATAGAGGTACTTCTAGCTAATGCAAATGGGGAATCAAGGGATGAAGTCCAGAACCAGTTGAATCCGTGATAAAGTTAAAGATAGAAAGATATTCTCACGTGTACGTGAGTTATAAATTCTTGTGTTAAGGCGGGGGTTCACCTGAATTTCAGTGAAATTTTAGTAAGTTTAAAGAGAGGTTGAAAGGGAAAAAAAGGGTTTTGGAACACCACCGTGCAAAATAGTGACCATATAACAGGGGTTGGAGGCCTTTTCCGGGTGGGTTGGAAGGCCACCCTGCTCCGGTCCAGAGAAGACTCAAAACTGCACTGGTCGCGTAAGCAACGTTGTAAACTTTCTGTGTAAACTCATAGGAACCATATGGTCAATTTCAATTTTTCGAAAAGCACAGCCTTTCTTCGTAAATAGTTCTCAAATCGACTTAATAATCAGCTGTGCGCAGTTTCTCTCGGTTCATTGTCAGGTATAGCTTAGTAGAGTACGCTACTTCTACTTGGTTATGGGTCCTTGGTTTCAGGCTTCCATAGCTCACAGCTGTACAGCTGCTCATTTAGCAAGTGAGTTTACAGGCGAGCGTATTTTAGTCGAGTGAGGCTTGGGGAAAGAAAGCAAAAAAGGGAAGAGTGAGCCTGAATGATGACCAGGTGACGCGCCGTTCTTTCCCCTTCCAGTCCTCCTCCCTGCCCTCGTTCTCCTGCCCCAGCCCTCTCTATGATGCTCTTGGTTCTCTGAGCTCTGTCGCGCTCTCTAAGCTCTGTCTTGACCCTTGCTTAGAAACTTTAAAAGGGACGTTTTTAGTAAAGAACGATTATCAAACAGAGAGGAAAACCTTTTGAGAGCGCGATTTATTTAATTCCCTGCCTGCGTCACAGTAATATTTGTTAGGAAAAATATCTCGATGTAGGAATACCAAGTATGGCATGGACCAACTCGGAAAGCGGCCAAGTTTTAAAATGAATAAGAAAGACGAAATGCCCTTTAATTTAATGGACTTTCAACGTAATGAAAATCACGGAATCACTATTTCAATCTTGTTATCCTATCTTTAGACAAACTTCCTCTGTTTCTCCGAAGGGGCTTACCCCACCCGCAAATCAGTGATCATTGTGCGGTCGACTGTGCGGTCTAAATGCGTCTTGGCCGCGTTTGCCTGAGTATGACCCATCATTCAAGCTTCGCGCATAGACTTTGCAAGCCTTTTGTTTGGTTTCTCATCGAAAGTGAGGAAAAACGAGCACAATTCCATTTTTAGAAAGCTTGAACTAAGCTTAAGTCCTGAAGCTTCTTTTTTCTGTCTTGGCTGTTTCGACTTCGCAAAAAGACTGCAACCAAGTTAAGAATGGTAAATATTTACACAGCAATATCACATGATTTCGGCATCAAATTTCTTTCCACGACTTGCCGGAACAATGCAGAAGAAAACAGCTCTGAAAGGCTTCTCAACGAAGAATTTCCACCATCGAAATATCCACAAACATGTCTGGTAATCTTTCTTTACTTACAGTTCTCTTCATTATGTGTTATTTTATCAAGAAAGGCGGAAATTATACTGTTACTACGATAACTCGAGCGCATGAAGATTACTTTGCGGACGTCTGCCAGAATTGCTACAAATATGGCGCTAACCCACAACAAGGTATTTGTAAATGTGAACTGCAGTCGAGCACTGGAGGTAGGCGATCAGTGTTTCTGCGAGATCAAAGTAAATGCAAAAACGAGATAGATTTCATGAGTAAGTGAATGTTTTTGTGTTATAACATAATTTTAAAGCAATACTTATATAAGCTTCAACTAAGCTTGTGTTTAAAAGCTTTCCCGTAAAATTAGCTGAATCATCAATTGATGAAGGTCAGAAATTATGATTTATGTAAATTATTAACGTGTTAGTTTAAGTTCTGTTTATTTTTTATTGTTATTGCAAGAAATGTCTATAAGCAACAGCCGACAACAACTTGCAGTGGAAGGGTGAGAATAAGCACTTAAAGGACCCTAGTCAGCTACCGCCATTTTCGATGACATCGAAATTATTAATATTTAAGAAATAGAAAACAGGTACCATGTGTTGATTGTCTCGCAAAACGGCGGAGAATTAATATGCGAGGAGTAAAAATTGCTAAAGGTTTAATAAACAACAGTCGCCATCTTACATCGAGCACATGGTCAAACTACGATCGCAAAGAGTCAAGGTTGATCATATGAATGTAGGCATGCAATGCGGGTGTAGCCATAGTATTACCAACATATCAACATCCTTCCTTCTTTAAGAAAAGAAAAACTTGGAAAAGTTAAACAGCTACATACATTTTTCTGCCTAAACTTAAAATAAAACAAAATTCAACGCTCTGAAATCTTATTTCAAAAAAAAGAATAAATCCAACGTACAAAACAGGTAATGTCCAGGTAAACAGTCTCATGACTTGTAGTCTCTACTTAGTAACGTAATCTTTAAAACGGATTGGCGGCTTTATTTCGCGTCTTGGTCGGTTTGCACTTAGAGATCGTTCAGGACTCTTAATGGGTGTGATACTTTTGTGCACATTACTCGGCTGACTGCTTCCTTCTGAAGGATCTTTGGGTGTGTTACTCTCTTTTGGAGCTTCCTCCGGTAATGACAAAGGTGTCACATCAATCACACGAGGTTGGGTAACAGGGGACGGGTCTCGATCCTTTGGTGCAATGCTGGTCGGTCTCATGTGCACACGGTTTCTTCTGTACGTTCCTCCATTAAAACCACTTATTTCATAAGTGTTAGGACCCAAAACATCAATGACTTTGCCTAATTTCCAGTTTTGTCCTTCAGTGTGTTGGAAGAACACAGACTGTCCCACATCTATCTTTAAGAGCCTTCGGGACTTCCGGTCATGAGCTTTCTTAACACTGCGCTTGCGTGCCTCACGCTTTTCTTTCACAAGAGGATCAGTTGGGCTGTTGCTCAAGCTAGGCAGGAAACTACGTGTTCTTCTGTTGAACATCATTTCCACTGGACTACGACCGGTGTCTTGACGAGGGGTGTTTCTTTGCTCTAACATCGCTTCATAAGGGTCACCTCCTTCCTTATGGGTTTTCACGAGAAGAGATTTCATGATTTTAACAGCAGATTCTGCTTTGCCATTGGCTCTCTGATGCATTGGTGATGAGGTAACATGATTTATACCCCAGTCCTCCACAAATGAATTAAACTCGTGACTGGTAAACTGTGGACCTCCGTCCGACACGATCATTCTCGGTATGCCATAACGAGCACAATGTTTCTTGAGCAATGTCACAATACGCGCACTCGTCATCGTTGTGAGTAAATCAATCTCGATGAAATTGGAGTAGTAGTCTACCACTGCCAAGTAGTGCTTTCCAGCGATTTCAAATAAATCAAGACCAATCTTCTGCCATGGTTCATCACCATCACTGTGCTGCCTCAATGGTTCTGGTGGGTTCCGTGGCTTCATTTCCTGGCATGTTTCACACATGTCGGCTATATGCTTGATGTCACGGGCTATGTTGGGCCAATATACTGTTCCTCTAGCTCGACGCAGCATACTGTCACGGCCTAGGTGGGCACTGTGTAGTCTTCTCTTGATTGATGGTCTCAGAGCCTGAGGAATCACGACTGCTTCTCCTTTGACCAGAATTCCATCCACAACACTTAAACAGTCACGTATATCAAAATACGGCAATGCACACACAGGGATTCCACGCTTCTCTGCTGGCCACCCATCCAACACTAAATTCATCACCACTTGCAGACTGGCATCACACGAAGTCGCTTCGCGTATCTCATCAAGTCGCTTGTCTGGGATGTCCCCAAACACATTGACATTCATGATTCGAGCACGGTTATCTTGGCTATCTCCAGTGTTTTCTTGGTGAGCTCTGCTTAGTGTGTCAGCTATGAGTAAGTTTGTTCCCTTGACAAATACGAACTGGATGTCGTATCTGTGATACCGCATCATGATGTCCTGGAGACGCTTGGGTGCTTGGCTCAAAGGCTTTCGCAGTATGGAAGCAAGAGGTTGGTGATCGTTTTCAACTTTCACAGGTCTGCCATACGTGTACTGGTCAAATTTCTCAAGGTCATACAAAACAGACAGAGCTTCCTTTTCAATTTGCGCCCAGTTTCACTCCGACGGTGACAATGCTCGTGATGCGTACTCTACGGGACGACCTTCTTGAAGCAGAATTGCACCGATTCCATGCTTGCTACTATCCACTTGAATCACAACTTCTTTTGTAGCATCAAAATAGGCTAGGCATGGTGATTCTGAAAGGTTTTTCTTTAGAGTGGCAAAGGCGTTCTCGCATTCTGTGGACCACACGAATGGAGTGTCCTTCCGTGTCAAAGCACGGATTGGTTCAAGTGTTTCGGCAAGGTCAGGTAGAAATCTAGACATGTACTGTGTCATGCCACATAGACGCCTCACGCCTGCTACATCAACAGGTTTTGGCATGTCGTGGATAGCTTGCACTTTGGCTTCATCAACCTTTACACCATCCTTTGTGATTCTGTGACCATGGAAGGCAATTTCAGTTAAACCAGTCTGTTGTTTGTCTTCATTCAAGACAATGTTCTTTTCAGCACACCTCTTCAAGGTTTCAGTTAGCTTCCGCTGGTTGTCAACTTGTGCTTCGTCCATTGTTTGTCCACACCCGGCTATGACCACATCATCAACGACGCTGAATGCACCTTCTAGACCTTCTAGTGCTTCATCAAGCTTGCGCTGGAATATCTCACTTGAAACTTTGAGACCAAAAGGAAGTCTCCTCCATTGGTATCGACCAAAAGGGGTAATCATTGTGGTCAGTTTGCTGGATGTTTCGTCTAGCCTGACATGCCAATAAGCTTCTCGCACATCGAGCTTGCTGAAAATTTTGGCATTCTTAAGCTTGGGGAGCACATCATCAAGAACTGGCAATCTGTAATGTTCACGTTTAAGTGCTGCATTTAAAGGTTGAGGGTCAATACAGATACGCAATTTACCATTGGGCTTGTGTACAACAGCCATTTGACTGACCCATTCAGTTGGTTCAGTCACAGGAACAAGAACATCTTTTTCTACCAGTCGATCTAGTTCTTTCTTTACAGTATCTTGAATTGCAAGGGGAATTTTTCTACAAGGCAGTACTTTAGGTTGAGCATTTTCATGAATCCTGAGAGTGGCTTCTCCCAGATCACTGAGTTGAGGAGCCTTAAGTTGAGAAATGAAACATTCCTCGTTTATGGTTATAAAACCAAGTTCCTGAATGGTTTTGAGGCCTAGCAGGTTAGTAAAACCATTTGGCACCACAACAAACTTTACTTCAGACTCTACACTTGTGCAGGGATTCACAACCCTTAGTGCTGTTTCCCCCAGAGGTCTTAGGTTAGTTTTGTTCCACATATTCAGACGCACTGTTGTTGGAGACACTTGGTGTTCCCTTACATGGTTCTGACAAATGGTGTTCACGTCAGCTGCACTGTCAAGTTGAAATCTGACAGGATGGTCATTCACAGTTAAAGTAGCATTAACACTCTCTTTCTTATGGCTTACGGCCATGAGCCATTGGTCATCATAATCATCATTGCCATCTTGGGAGTGTGATATGGCATGTACTTTCTTGCATTTGGACTTAAAGTGATTTCGACCTTTACACTTGTCACATGTTTTCCCCCATGCAGGACATTTTTCTCTGTTTTTCTCATGTTCATAACCACAGAAATTACAGCTAACTTTCATACCTTCATTGTCCTTCTTCGCATGTCTGCTGCCACCTTCAGATTTCTTATTGCGAGGGACTCTTGGAATGGGTTTCTGAGCCACTTTGTTCACTTAAGTTGCTGAATTGGAGGGGTTTGAGTTGTCTTTAAACTCCTTAACTTGCTTGGTGGACTGTTCATAAGCCCTACACACTTTCACAGCTTTCTCGAGGGTCAATCCATCAACCCTAAGGAGTAACTCTTGGAGTTTTCCGGTTACAGTAAACACGATTTTATCTCTCATCATCCTGTCTTTCTCTTGGAAATTGCAGGACGCTGCTCTCGTTTTGAGTTCCGTAAGGAATTTATCAAACGGCTCTTGGTATGGAGTGTTCCAAAACCTATGCGACTCGAGGACTTCATTATCTCTTGGATTACAGTAATTCTCTAAAGCTTCCAGAACCTTATCGGGCTTGTGTTTATCCTCGGCATTTTCCCACACAATGTTGTCATACACTTCTAACACTTGAGGACCTGCACAGTTTAAAATGATTGCAGTTTGTACCTTTCCTTCCTTCGCGGATGCACCAGAAGCAGCTAAATAGACCTCCATTTGACGCTTCCATCGCCTGTAATTCTCGGGTACGTTTCCTGAATTCACCTCTAGCGGGGGTGGAATTCTGAACTGTCCGGACAATGACGTCGCCATTTGCTTAAACTTATCCCGACGCTGCCACCATGTTGATTGTCTCGCAAAACGGCGGAGAATTAATATGCGAGGAGTAAAACTTACTAAAGGTTTAATAAACAACAGTCGCCATCTTACATCGAGCACATGGTCAAACTACGATCGCAAAGAGTCATGGTTGATCATATGAATGTAGGCATGCAATGCGGGTGTAGCCATAGTATTACCAACAATATCAACACCATGTTTCTATCGAGTTATACAAACACGAGTGGAAGTTTGGGAGAGCAAGAAATGCTGTGTGAACATGAACCGCAGGCGAGTGTTTCCACAGCTTTTTCGAGTTCTCCCAAACTTTCACGAGTGTTTGTATAAAGCGGCCTTCACACGGCAAACTTAAGTTGGCAAAACTGGTGTTGAAAAACTTCAAAAAGTTGGCAAACTCGTTCCTTCACACGTCAAACTCGTGGCAAATAACAAACACGGCAATTTCCACTTGTCCACTTTTAAGTGCAGTTTCAATCACGTACAACAGTGAAACAGAGGATAAGAAGAGAAGAACCAGAAAGCAGTGGAGAATTAGAAAGCTTTGGACGAAACCAAGTTTGTCCACGCGTTCCTCTGTTTTTGTTTTGTTTGTTTTCGGTATCTTTGTAGGCTATAGATGAAACGTCCCGAACAGCCGGACAATTGTGAACCGCTTTTGACATCAAATTTAAAAAGTGTTGACTCGTGTCCCCCATTTTGTGAAGTGTCACTCAAATAAATCACATGAATAGAGCTCGTTTTGATTGGTTGAAAATTACCAACACATGTTGGCCAAGGAACCGTTCACACGTCAGATACGAGTTTACCAACACGAAAGAGTTGGCGAAAAATTTGGCGAGAATAGAGGCAAGTTCTATTTGTCGCCAACAGTTTGCCAACTTGTTTGCCGACTGTTTTTTGTGCCATTCACATACATCAACTTGAGTTTGCCAACACGAGTTTGCCAACTTTAGTTTGCCGTGTGAAGGCCGCTTAACTCGATAGAAACACGAAGTACATGTTTTCTATTTCTTTTAGAAAACACCACGACGAGAAGAAGGAAAACAACTTGTTAACTTTGGATATCAAAATGTAAATTCTCTTTGCTTGCGCCATCACTACGTCAACAGTGCGCACTAGTTCTGTGTCTCCATCGAGTTATAAAAACACGATTTTCAACCAATCAGTGCGCATGCTTTTTTAGCACTGTTTTCTAAAGCATGATGAAGGGAATTCTTATTATTTTAGTGCAAGCTGTGACCCTGAAGGTATGTTTAGTTTCACAGTGATTTTTCTTCGTTTCAACAGGCTCCGAATAAAATATAATTCTGGGGGGGGGTACTCAATATATCCCTGGGTTGGGAGATGCGGCCCGGCCTCTCATACCCTGACAACGGAAGGCAATAATAATTTACAAGAGCTTGTAAAAATTTTTCTTTTTATCGTCCAAGAAAAGATGTCCCATTTAAGACAAAAATTGATAAATCAATACCCTGATTAAGACAAAAATCCCGAAAAACATACCCTGGCTGGCCGCACGTCCCCATTAAGCCCTCCAAGCAGGAAACAGTGAGCTTTGTTTTCCCAAGACCCTCAATGTTTCCAGAGGCAAAGCTGAATGAAATATTGGGGTCGAGGGGAAATTTATAAAAATTGGCTTGATTCATGGTCGACTTGAGTGACGTGACTCATGGTTAACTTGGGCTTGCAGTTGGCTTAATGTGTAACACCACCCTTTACCCTCCCAACTGACTCCCTGTATTGCTGTACCCAAATTTCCAGCTAGCCAATCAGAAGCCTTGTCTACTTTACTGATATTCTGCGATATCAAGTCACTGACCTGATATGGCTACGGTATCACATTTACTTGGCAGAATTTTGGTGCAGTAAATATCTAATTGAACCTTTTTGGTATGCTTCGGCAATTTGCTCTCACCATCGGTATTTTGGCTACACTACGTCTTTCTAAGGTATAAATCATAGTTCAATCAAACTTGTCAAAGAGTACCAAAAAGGTGCAAATATCAAGTCATTCACCTATAATTATAATTACTTTTTAGGTACACTTGGGTGGTGGTATCCATTATTTTGTTTAGCCACCAGGTTGATTAGCCCCTAACTGTTTTTAAGTCCCCAACCAGAAGTCAATTAGCTCTCAACCAGAAGTCAAAAACACTTTATTTCTCAATTTTTAAATGTGAATTAAGGAGGCTAACCGGTTAGGTATGGGGCTAATTGACTCAGGGGCTAAACGACTTTTATTCCTGGGGCTTAGCAACAGGATATTTTGATGACAGGTTCAGCTCGATTGCGACTCGCGTGATGTGGTAGTCTTACGCGACATATTTCCAGAGCACACGTTATTTGTTGTGCCCATTGCCGACTATCAAGGTACGATTGTCTTATCCAAATAGTGAGTGACATGCATTTAGTGACTTAGAGAAAACTTGAACGATATTATAAAACATTCGTGTCACGCAAGTGAGTTGCCTCTTTCCTGAATTTTGTGCCCGTTGACCTTGAAATTACGATAACTTTATTTAAGTGTTGAAGTGTTTAGCACTGCTGTACTAATTGTGGACACTGAAATAAGCTAACAATACTGTAAATTAAACTGAAACTTGCTAAGAATCCCAACTAGCAGGAGGCTGACCAGTTGGCTACTAACAAAGCGTGGAGGAGTTGTAGATCCATTTAGTAGTAGGGAGAAGGATTTGAACTTGGGACCTCTGGATTACAAATCTAGCGCCCTAACCACAGGGCCCAGCCACCTCCATTGTCACTATTACATTGTCGTTGATTTCTTTATAAAAGGAATTAAATGTAGTTTTGCAACACTAATAAAGTTCTGTAAACACGATCCTTCAACAGTTTACATAATTTCAAGGTCGTCGGGCACAAAATTCAGGAAAGAGGCAACTCGCTCGTGTGACACGGTTGTTTTATAAAATTGTTCAAGTTTTCTGTGACTCAATAGATAGTCAGCTAGATTTTTGTCACTTACTATTTGGATAAGACAATCGTGCCCTGATAATCTGCAATGGGCACAACAAATAAGGTGGTTCCTCTGAATATATGTCGCATAAGACTACAAGATTGCGCGAGTCGCGATCGAGCTGAGCCTGTTACCAAAATATCCTGTTGTTAACAATCTAAATTCAGCTATATTTTCTCTTGATATTCAGATATGTTATTTCCTACAATCCAGTTTTTTTTCGGGACAAAATAAAAAAAATTGACTTGACTCGTGGTTGACTCGAGGTTGGCTCGTGACTCGAGGTTGACTTGGGCTTGTTGTTGGCTGGTGTATCGCTACAACTTTTGTGACCAAAAATTAGATGGCTCTGATCCGCATTCATTTATTTAGTTGTAGTTCACGACTTATTCCCTGTTGTAGGAGATGAAAAATGTCAGACGTGGAAAAGTGGCTTTGTAGAAGTCATTAACACTGAAGGAACAAACTCATACCGCTTTGACAAGGGAGCAAGATATCTCTCTTACCAGCTGGAGCCATTGATATCCTATCGTAACGGTACCACAGGAGAGTGGCAGTTCTTTAATTTGTCTGGAAATGTGTTAATGCTGCAAAATGGTACAGATCCTTATACTTTGCAAATTAAGGTACAGCTGTAACTGTATGCTACTTTTCAAATTTCATTAACTAGGAATTGGTATGGAAGACACACTTCTAATCAGCTATTAACTTGTTACACATAATTATAATATTTTGAGGAATTAAATGCATTTTTTGAGAATTTACAAAGAGAGATCATAAAGCTAATCCTGTCTTGCAGCATTTACCAGACAGTGCATATAATATATTTTACTGGCAGGTTACTCGAGTATCACCAAATCTGACACAGTTCAAAGGTTATGTTATGAAGTTGGGATTGAAGCGCAAGAGATTAGACGGAAAAAACTGAGAAATCCTGTTTACTATTTAAAGCCAATGGTGAAATATGTTGTAAGTATCAAACAAACATTTTAATTATGTCAGATCTGTGCATAAATGGCTTAGTACAGTATCCCAACTTTTCTTGGTTTCAAACAATGGTGTAAATTAATTTAATGTATGTAATCATGCGTGGGCAAGATCCAGTACAAGTTGAATTGCTCAGAGCTTACAGTAATTGCTCCCAGGTTTGCCTAAATCAGCACTCAGTTCAGTCTAAACAACAATATTATTAATGATGACTGGTGAATGCTCTGAGTAATTGTCAAGATGATGTAAATTAAGTATATGATTGTACAATTGAGTCAAGATTTGACTCAGGCTTGATTCAAGCTTGACTTTGATTTGTCAGCTCTTACTCTACATGGCAGCATGGCTGAGTGGTTAGGGTGCGGAACATGAAATCTGTATATAATCTGTATTCACAAAAACATAGCCACAGAATTTAACTTGTCACTGACAATCTTGATACAATTCTCTCCTAGAGCGAGCTTTTCACAAAGCTTATCGTAGCTCAAATAAAAGGAAAAAACTCTTCTGTATGCCCTTTGAGGCAAGGAAGACTAAATTCACTTAATTTCCTTTTCGTTAATTTATGACTGACTTGTACAATTTAATTAAGAGTGCTTTTAAAATGAAATTGGAATCCAAACATCAAAAATAGGCAGTCAATGACTGCATGTAGCTTACTGCCGCATTCTGCTATTACCTACAATAGCTTATTTAACCGCCGTGAAACAACGACAATAGAAATTACTGAAAACTAAAGATAAGTGCAAACCACACTGTAATGAACGAAACAAATATATTTTAGCACAAAACTTGAAAAGAACAAAACGTATTAGAGAAAATTACGATGCCTGCACTTCAAGGGTGCTTCACAGGTACTTCATAATTCGTCCTTCCTCATGATGAAGTACCAGAAAACTATGGTTTATCACAACTTTAGAGCATGTGTCCACAATTATCTTAATGCATCCAGAAGGAAAACAAAATATTTGGCTCTCTCGATAGAGATTAGTTGCTCCCCGAAGTGAATTTTGCCTTTCTTGAGAAAGATCTTTTGCCACCCGAAGATGCTAGTTTTTCGCTAGAAATTCAGCTTGGAACATAATTATATAAATTAACATTCGTTTGAATCATTGATGAAATGACCTTTTCTGGATATTTTTTCTGTCAGGGTCAACAAAAATCTCTGATTACAAAGTCACTCCGAGCCAACGCTTTCAAAGAAATCTTTTCAAAACTCTGACTTTGAAGCGATATATAGATATATATATATACATATCTCTTTAGCATTAATACCTACCACACATCGCCAGTAGTAAAATGTATTCCTTAACAATCCAGCTTCATCATGTTAAAATTTCAGCAAATCGAACAAAACCAGAATTCTATTTGTGACCTCTCTTGACAAAGGAAGATGAACCGACGTTTCCGTAAAAAAAATCCATGATAAGCTGAAAATTGAATGGGAACATCTTTCTTGAACTTTTCTTAGGAGATCTGGGCGAAAAAATGACCTCGGCAAGCTACAGAAGAATAATCAAAATAAACAAAACAGAAAGTGAGACAGTGTGAAGAGCTGATAAGTGTCTCAATGAACCACTAAACAAATACATGCATTAGTAGCACAATAGATAAAGAAACAGTAATCTTTAGCGGTTTTCCTAAAACAAAGCTGGCGTACTAAAGTGAGATGAATTTAATCATTTCCTTCCTGCACACGTATCATGTGCGGGAGATATGATGGAGCTCGATGACCACAAAGCAAAACCGAAATGAATATTTTATGT
This sequence comes from Platygyra sinensis, assembly GCA_019787425.1. NCBI lineage: Eukaryota > Metazoa > Cnidaria > Anthozoa > Scleractinia > Merulinidae > Platygyra > Platygyra sinensis. The sequence goes on along the minus strand of JAHPZR010038110.1, from coordinate 14,147 downwards.
GGAAACCAAGATAAACAGGACCCGCACAAAGTGAAACCAAAAAATTGCTTTGTCACGTAAAAAATGAACAAGGCGAATCCACAAACCCAACAAATATAGAACAAAAGCTAAGACGAGTTTAGTCATCAAAAGTTGTAAAACAGAATCTAAATTACTGCAATAAACAGATTGAATTTACCACAATGTGTGTGATCTTCCACAGTCGATGGTGTCTCACTCAAGAGCTTCGAGAGCGCATGGCAAATCGAAGATTTCTCGTCTGATCACGTGCTAATTCCGAGTAACAATCGATGAGGTTCCAAAACAAAAAGGAGATAAGATCAGGAAATATCGGGTCACAATCGACAGAGTTCGTTGTGGGCTCGGATTCTACTCACTCACTCACTCAGAAGGACAGCATAGTAGCTTAGGGACGGACCATTAGAAAAGTGATGGGGGGGGGGAGGGGAATTTTCAGCTTGCACGAATTTTTTTTTTCGCTCACGGCTTGTGCAGGAATTTTTTTTTCAGGTGAAACCCTCTGCGCGAATTTTTTTTTCAGACAAATATTGCTTTTTGAAAAGGTCATAGACAGCCCAACACAAACTCCCCTATGTGGTTTCACGGTAGTGGCACGTAAGCCTCTAAAGTTTTGTTCTGGCGAGTTTGTCTTTGAGCGATTTACCTTTTTGAAAAGTTAATAGACAGGCCAACACAAACTCTCCTATGTGGTTTTACGATAGCGGCACGTAAGCCTCTAAAGTTTTGTTCTGGCGAGTGTCTTTGAACGATTTACCTTTTTGAAAAGTTAATAGACAGGCCAACACAGACTCTCCTTTGTGGTTTTACGATAGCGACACGTAAACCTTAGCAGTTTTGCTCAGACGAGTATGTCCTAGAGCGAAGATAGTCTGCCTGCCAATGAAAACCACACTTTGTGGTTCTTTTTTTTTTAAAGTACCAGTGGCAGTGTTAATGTTGCTGTTTATGTGGTTAACACTTACTACTACGTGTGAATGACTTTTTCATTGTATTATAGAATTCTTATTCAAGGCACGGGCTCCTGTTCAAGGGGATAAGACTCATCCTCTAATTTTTATTCTGAGCATAACGAATTTTATAGCATATAATATTTACAAAGATACCAGATTCTAATATTAATTTATTACAAATTTTATTTTATTATTTCCATTACAATACAGTATACAGTGTATGTTGTAGCACAACGAGCCAGACGTTCTTTGCAACCAAAAACAGACCTTGGATCCCGTGGAGATGAAGAACTTTTAGTTCTACATCTCCACGGGATACCAGTGCTGAACATTCCAGTGTAACATATCCCTGGCAGTGATCGTAAGGTTTGTGTTCCACAAAACGCGTCATGTGTCCAGACACTTTGAAAATCAGTTTATGTTATGCAGTCAGAAATTCTCAAAAATTATTGCAACGAGGTTTTCAAAAACCTCTCAAGAGGTTACGCTCACGATTACTATGCGTGATAGAAATCACGAGCTCATAATCTTATTGTTTTCAAGTAATGCGAAGCGATTCTGGAAACTACACGACCTAAAAATCACTATCACGAGTTTGTACATATCCAGAAGCACTCAACAACTGTACTGCATGGACTTCAATGAGACTGGGTGGACCAGAACCCACCACAGCATGTTCCTATAATGCAACGCACGACGGAAAAACACTTTGACGATTTTGTTACATATCTCAAAGCACTCAGCAACTGTATTGCATGGACTATTGTACGATGGACTCAGTATAGGGTCTAACTCACAAATGAAAACAGTGATTTTTAGTACCTGTCTAGTCCCCATACTATCTAAAAGCATGACAATCCGTGTAAGTTAATTATCATATAAATGAAAGATTAATCTAATGATATAACTTGGTACCTTCGTCTTGTTGTCTTGATTCGATGCTCTACGAGGTTGGTCACGGCTAGCGCTAGCTGAAGACACTTTTTGGTTCTCTCTGTCGTTCCAGGTGATTGAATTCATGCACAAGCCAATCGCGGTTGTCGGTTTTGTTTGGTTTTCAACAACTGTTTAATGGTTTGCCGCAACAACAAATCCAAAACGTATATCCAGGGGCAGCTTCTTTGTTGTTCTTCCCGCGAAAGGAAAACAAGCGCGCCTTCTTTAACTCCACGAGGAAAATTCAACTGAAAACTGGATCAATTTCGCACAAATGCGTCAGGAGAAACACCATATCTTCTAATTCGGGAGGCAAGTCTCGCTAGAGCATCGAATCAAGACAACAAGACGAAGGTACCAAGTTATATTCATTAGATTAATCTTTCATTTATATGATAATTAACTTACACGGATTGTCATGCTTTTAGATAGTATGGGGACTAGACAGGTACTAAAAATCACTGTTTTCATTTGTGAGTTAGACCCTATACTGAGTCCATCGTACAATAGTCCATGCAATACAGTTGCTGAGTGCTTTGAGATATGTAACAAAATCGTCAAAGTGTTTTTCCGTCGTGCGTTGCATTATAGGAACATGACTGTGGTGGGTTCTGGTCCACCCAGTCTCATTGAAATCCATGCAGTACAGTTGTTGAGTGCTTCTGGATATGTAACAAACTCGTGATAGTGATTTTTAGGTCGTGTAGTTTCCAGAATCGCTTCGCATTACTTGAAAACAATAAGATTATGAGCTCGTGATTTCTATCACGCATAGTAATCGTGAGCGTAACCTCTTGAGAGGTTTTTGAAAACCTCGTTGCAATAATTTTTGAGAATTTCTGACTGCATAACATAAACTGATTTTCAAAGTGTCTGGACACATGACGCGTTTTGTGGAACACAAACCTGATCACTGCCAGGGATATGATTCACGGAATGTTACAAGCCACTGGTATCCCGTGGAGATGTAGAACTAAAAGTTCTTCATCTCCACGGCGGATCCAAGGTCTGTTTTTGGTTGCAAAGAACGTCTGGCTCGTTGTGCTACAACATACACTGTATACTGTATTGTAATGGAAATAATAAAATAAAATTTGTAATAAATTAATATTAGAATCTGGTATCTTTGTAAATATTATATGCTATAAAATTCGTTATGCTCAGAATAAAAATTAGAGGATGAGTCTTATCCCCTTGAACAGGAGCCCGTGCCTTGAATAAGAATTCTATAATACAATGAAAAAGTCATTCACACATAGTAGTAAGTGTTAACCACATAAACAGCAACACTAACACTGCCACTGGTACTTTAAAAAAAAAAAGAACCACAAAGTGTGGTTTTCATTGGCAGGCAGACTATCTTCGCTCTAGGACATACTCGTCTGAGCAAAACTGCTAAGGTTTACGTGTCGCTATCGTAAAACCACAAAGGAGAGTCTGTGTTGGCCTGTCTATTAACTTTTCAAAAAGGTAAATCGTTCAGACACTCACCAGAACAAAACTTTAGAGGCTTACGTGCCGCTATCGTAAAACCACATAGGAGAGTTTGTGTTGGCCTGTCTATTAACTTTTCAAAAAGGTAAATCGCTCAAAGACAAACTCGCCAGAACAAAACTTTACAGGCTTACGTGCCACTACCGTGAAACCACATAGGGGAGTTTGTGTTGGGCTGTCTATGACCTTTTCAAAAAGCAATATTTGTCTGAAAAAAAAATTCGCGCAGAGGGTTTCACCTGAAAAAAAAATTCCTGCACAAGCCGTGAGCGAAAAAAAAAATTAGTGCAAGCTGAAAATTCCCCTCCCCCCCCCATCACTTTTCTAATGGTCCGTCCCTAAGCTACTATGCTTGTCCTTCTGAGTGAGTGAGTGAGTAGAATCCGAGCCCACAACGAACTCTGTCGATTGTGACCCGATATTTCCTGATCTTATCTCCTTTTTGTTTTGGAACCTCATCGATTGTTACTCGGAATTAGCACGTGATCAGACGAGAAATCTTCGATTTGCCATGCGCTCTCGAAGCTCTTGAGTGAGACACCATCGACTGTGGAAGATCACACACATTGTGGTAAATTCAATCTGTTTATTGCAGTAATTTAGATTCTGTTTTACAACTTTTGATGACTAAACTCGTCTTAGCTTTTGTTCTATATTTGTTGGGTTTGTGGATTCGCCTTGTTCATTTTTTACGTGACAAAGCAATTTTTTGGTTTCACTTTGTGCGGGTCCTGTTTATCTTGGTTTCCACATAAAATATTCATTTCGGTTTTGCTTTGTGGTCATCGAGCTCCATCATATCTCCCGCACATGATACGTGTGCAGGAAGAAAATGATTAAATTCATCTCACTTTAGTACGCCAGCTTTGTTTTAGGAAAACCGCTAAAGATTACTGTTTCTTTATCTATTGTGCTACTAATGCATGTATTTGTTTAGTGGTTCATTGAGACACTTATCAGCTCTTCACACTGTCTCACTTTCTGTTTTGTTTATTTTGATTATTCTTCTGTAGCTTGCCGAGGTCATTTTTTCGCCCAGATCTCCTAAGAAAAGTTCAAGAAAGATGTTCCCATTCAATTTTCAGCTTATCATGGATTTTTTTTACGGAAACGTCGGTTCATCTTCCTTTGTCAAGAGAGGTCACAAATAGAATTCTGGTTTTGTTCGATTTGCTGAAATTTTAACATGATGAAGCTGGATTGTTAAGGAATACATTTTACTACTGGCGATGTGTGGTAGGTATTAATGCTAAAGAGATATGTATATATATATATCTATATATCGCTTCAAAGTCAGAGTTTTGAAAAGATTTCTTTGAAAGCGTTGGCTCGGAGTGACTTTGTAATCAGAGATTTTTGTTGACCCTGACAGAAAAAATATCCAGAAAAGGTCATTTCATCAATGATTCAAACGAATGTTAATTTATATAATTATGTTCCAAGCTGAATTTCTAGCGAAAAACTAGCATCTTCGGGTGGCAAAAGATCTTTCTCAAGAAAGGCAAAATTCACTTCGGGGAGCAACTAATCTCTATCGAGAGAGCCAAATATTTTGTTTTCCTTCTGGATGCATTAAGATAATTGTGGACACATGCTCTAAAGTTGTGATAAACCATAGTTTCTGGTACTTCATCATGAGGAAGGACGAATTATGAAGTACCTGTGAAGCACCCTTGAAGTGCAGGCATCGTAATTTTCTCTAATACGTTTTGTTCTTTCAAGTTTTGTGCTAAAATATATTTGTTTCGTTCATTACAGTGTGGTTGCACTTATCTTTAGTTTTCAGTAATTTCTATTGTCGTTGTTTCACGGCGGTTAAATAAGCTATTGTAGGTAATAGCAGAATGCGGCAGTAAGCTACATGCAGTCATTGACTGCCTATTTTTGATGTTTGGATTCCAATTTCATTTTAAAAGCACTCTTAATTAAATTGTACAAGTCAGTCATAAATTAACGAAAAGGAAATTAAGTGAATTTAGTCTTCCTTGCCTCAAAGGGCATACAGAAGAGTTTTTTCCTTTTATTTGAGCTACGATAAGCTTTGTGAAAAGCTCGCTCTAGGAGAGAATTGTATCAAGATTGTCAGTGACAAGTTAAATTCTGTGGCTATGTTTTTGTGAATACAGATTATATACAGATTTCATGTTCCGCACCCTAACCACTCAGCCATGCTGCCATGTAGAGTAAGAGCTGACAAATCAAAGTCAAGCTTGAATCAAGCCTGAGTCAAATCTTGACTCAATTGTACAATCATATACTTAATTTACATCATCTTGACAATTACTCAGAGCATTCACCAGTCATCATTAATAATATTGTTGTTTAGACTGAACTGAGTGCTGATTTAGGCAAACCTGGGAGCAATTACTGTAAGCTCTGAGCAATTCAACTTGTACTGGATCTTGCCCACGCATGATTACATACATTAAATTAATTTACACCATTGTTTGAAACCAAGAAAAGTTGGGATACTGTACTAAGCCATTTATGCACAGATCTGACATAATTAAAATGTTTGTTTGATACTTACAACATATTTCACCATTGGCTTTAAATAGTAAACAGGATTTCTCAGTTTTTCCGTCTAATCTCTTGCGCTTCAATCCCAACTTCATAACATAACCTTTGAACTGTGTCAGATTTGGTGATACTCGAGTAACCTGCCAGTAAAATATATTATATGCACTGTCTGGTAAATGCTGCAAGACAGGATTAGCTTTATGATCTCTCTTTGTAAATTCTCAAAAAATGCATTTAATTCCTCAAAATATTATAATTATGTGTAACAAGTTAATAGCTGATTAGAAGTGTGTCTTCCATACCAATTCCTAGTTAATGAAATTTGAAAAGTAGCATACAGTTACAGCTGTACCTTAATTTGCAAAGTATAAGGATCTGTACCATTTTGCAGCATTAACACATTTCCAGACAAATTAAAGAACTGCCACTCTCCTGTGGTACCGTTACGATAGGATATCAATGGCTCCAGCTGGTAAGAGAGATATCTTGCTCCCTTGTCAAAGCGGTATGAGTTTGTTCCTTCAGTGTTAATGACTTCTACAAAGCCACTTTTCCACGTCTGACATTTTTCATCTCCTACAACAGGGAATAAGTCGTGAACTACAACTAAATAAATGAATGCGGATCAGAGCCATCTAATTTTTGGTCACAAAAGTTGTAGCGATACACCAGCCAACAACAAGCCCAAGTCAACCTCGAGTCACGAGCCAACCTCGAGTCAACCACGAGTCAAGTCAATTTTTTTTATTTTGTCCCGAAAAAAAACTGGATTGTAGGAAATAACATATCTGAATATCAAGAGAAAATATAGCTGAATTTAGATTGTTAACAACAGGATATTTTGGTAACAGGCTCAGCTCGATCGCGACTCGCGCAATCTTGTAGTCTTATGCGACATATATTCAGAGGAACCACCTTATTTGTTGTGCCCATTGCAGATTATCAGGGCACGATTGTCTTATCCAAATAGTAAGTGACAAAAATCTAGCTGACTATCTATTGAGTCACAGAAAACTTGAACAATTTTATAAAACAACCGTGTCACACGAGCGAGTTGCCTCTTTCCTGAATTTTGTGCCCGACGACCTTGAAATTATGTAAACTGTTGAAGGATCGTGTTTACAGAACTTTATTAGTGTTGCAAAACTACATTTAATTCCTTTTATAAAGAAATCAACGACAATGTAATAGTGACAATGGAGGTGGCTGGGCCCTGTGGTTAGGGCGCTAGATTTGTAATCCAGAGGTCCCAAGTTCAAATCCTTCTCCCTACTACTAAATGGATCTACAACTCCTCCACGCTTTGTTAGTAGCCAACTGGTCAGCCTCCTGCTAGTTGGGATTCTTAGCAAGTTTCAGTTTAATTTACAGTATTGTTAGCTTATTTCAGTGTCCACAATTAGTACAGCAGTGCTAAACACTTCAACACTTAAATAAAGTTATCGTAATTTCAAGGTCAACGGGCACAAAATTCAGGAAAGAGGCAACTCACTTGCGTGACACGAATGTTTTATAATATCGTTCAAGTTTTCTCTAAGTCACTAAATGCATGTCACTCACTATTTGGATAAGACAATCGTACCTTGATAGTCGGCAATGGGCACAACAAATAACGTGTGCTCTGGAAATATGTCGCGTAAGACTACCACATCACGCGAGTCGCAATCGAGCTGAACCTGTCATCAAAATATCCTGTTGCTAAGCCCCAGGAATAAAAGTCGTTTAGCCCCTGAGTCAATTAGCCCCATACCTAACCGGTTAGCCTCCTTAATTCACATTTAAAAATTGAGAAATAAAGTGTTTTTGACTTCTGGTTGAGAGCTAATTGACTTCTGGTTGGGGACTTAAAAACAGTTAGGGGCTAATCAACCTGGTGGCTAAACAAAATAATGGATACCACCACCCAAGTGTACCTAAAAAGTAATTATAATTATAGGTGAATGACTTGATATTTGCACCTTTTTGGTACTCTTTGACAAGTTTGATTGAACTATGATTTATACCTTAGAAAGACGTAGTGTAGCCAAAATACCGATGGTGAGAGCAAATTGCCGAAGCATACCAAAAAGGTTCAATTAGATATTTACTGCACCAAAATTCTGCCAAGTAAATGTGATACCGTAGCCATATCAGGTCAGTGACTTGATATCGCAGAATATCAGTAAAGTAGACAAGGCTTCTGATTGGCTAGCTGGAAATTTGGGTACAGCAATACAGGGAGTCAGTTGGGAGGGTAAAGGGTGGTGTTACACATTAAGCCAACTGCAAGCCCAAGTTAACCATGAGTCACGTCACTCAAGTCGACCATGAATCAAGCCAATTTTTATAAATTTCCCCTCGACCCCAATATTTCATTCAGCTTTGCCTCTGGAAACATTGAGGGTCTTGGGAAAACAAAGCTCACTGTTTCCTGCTTGGAGGGCTTAATGGGGACGTGCGGCCAGCCAGGGTATGTTTTTCGGGATTTTTGTCTTAATCAGGGTATTGATTTATCAATTTTTGTCTTAAATGGGACATCTTTTCTTGGACGATAAAAAGAAAAATTTTTACAAGCTCTTGTAAATTATTATTGCCTTCCGTTGTCAGGGTATGAGAGGCCGGGCCGCATCTCCCAACCCAGGGATATATTGAGTACCCCCCCCCAGAATTATATTTTATTCGGAGCCTGTTGAAACGAAGAAAAATCACTGTGAAACTAAACATACCTTCAGGGTCACAGCTTGCACTAAAATAATAAGAATTCCCTTCATCATGCTTTAGAAAACAGTGCTAAAAAAGCATGCGCACTGATTGGTTGAAAATCGTGTTTTTATAACTCGATGGAGACACAGAACTAGTGCGCACTGTTGACGTAGTGATGGCGCAAGCAAAGAGAATTTACATTTTGATATCCAAAGTTAACAAGTTGTTTTCCTTCTTCTCGTCGTGGTGTTTTCTAAAAGAAATAGAAAACATGTACTTCGTGTTTCTATCGAGTTAAGCGGCCTTCACACGGCAAACTAAAGTTGGCAAACTCGTGTTGGCAAACTCAAGTTGATGTATGTGAATGGCACAAAAAACAGTCGGCAAACAAGTTGGCAAACTGTTGGCGACAAATAGAACTTGCCTCTATTCTCGCCAAATTTTTCGCCAACTCTTTCGTGTTGGTAAACTCGTATCTGACGTGTGAACGGTTCCTTGGCCAACATGTGTTGGTAATTTTCAACCAATCAAAACGAGCTCTATTCATGTGATTTATTGAGTGACACTTCACAAAATGGGGGACACGAGTCAACACTTTTTAAATTGATGTCAAAGCGGTTCACAATTGTCCGGCTGTTCGGGACGTTTCATCTATAGCCTACAAAGATACCGAAAACAAACAAAACAAAAACAGAGGAACGCGTGGACAAACTTGGTTTCGTCCAAAGCTTTCTAATTCTCCACTGCTTTCTGGTTCTTCTCTTCTTATCCTCTGTTTCACTGTTGTACGTGATTGAAACTGCACTTAAAAGTGGACAAGTGGAAATTGCCGTGTTTGTTATTTGCCACGAGTTTGACGTGTGAAGGAACGAGTTTGCCAACTTTTTGAAGTTTTTCAACACCAGTTTGCCAACTTAAGTTTGCCGTGGTGAAGGCCGCTTTATACAAACACTCGTGAAAGTTTGGGAGAACTCGAAAAAGCTGTGGAAAACACTCGCCTGCGGTTCATGTTCACACAGCATTTCTTGCTCTCCCAAACTTCCACTCGTGTTTGTATAACTCGATAGAAACATGGTGTTGATATGTTGGTAATACTATGGCTACACCCGCATTGCATGCCTACATTCATATGATCAACCATGACTCTTTGCGATCGTAGTTTGACCATGTGCTCGATGTAAGATGGCGACTGTTGTTTATTAAACCTTTAGTAAGTTTTACTCCTCGCATATTAATTCTCCGCCGTTTTGCGAGACAATCAACATGGTGGCAGCGTCGGGATAAGTTTAAGCAAATGGCGACGTCATTGTCCGGACAGTTCAGAATTCCACCCCCGCTAGAGGTGAATTCAGGAAACGTACCCGAGAATTACAGGCGATGGAAGCGTCAAATGGAGGTCTATTTAGCTGCTTCTGGTGCATCCGCGAAGGAAGGAAAGGTACAAACTGCAATCATTTTAAACTGTGCAGGTCCTCAAGTGTTAGAAGTGTATGACAACATTGTGTGGGAAAATGCCGAGGATAAACACAAGCCCGATAAGGTTCTGGAAGCTTTAGAGAATTACTGTAATCCAAGAGATAATGAAGTCCTCGAGTCGCATAGGTTTTGGAACACTCCATACCAAGAGCCGTTTGATAAATTCCTTACGGAACTCAAAACGAGAGCAGCGTCCTGCAATTTCCAAGAGAAAGACAGGATGATGAGAGATAAAATCGTGTTTACTGTAACCGGAAAACTCCAAGAGTTACTCCTTAGGGTTGATGGATTGACCCTCGAGAAAGCTGTGAAAGTGTGTAGGGCTTATGAACAGTCTACCAAGCAAGTTAAGGAGTTTAAAGACAACTCAAACCCCTCCAATTCAGCAACTTAAGTGAACAAAGTGGCTCAGAAACCCATTCCAAGAGTCCCTCGCAATAAGAAATCTGAAGGTGGCAGCAGACATGCGAAGAAGGACAATGAAGGTATGAAAGTTAGCTGTAATTTCTGTGGTTATGAACATGAGAAAAACAGAGAAAAATGTCCTGCATGGGGGAAAACATGTGACAAGTGTAAAGGTCGAAATCACTTTAAGTCCAAATGCAAGAAAGTACATGCCATATCACACTCCCAAGATGGCAATGATGATTATGATGACCAATGGCTCATGGCCGTAAGCCATAAGAAAGAGAGTATTAATGCTACTTTAACTGTGAATGACCATCCTGTCAGATTTCAACTTGACAGTGCAGCTGACGTGAACACCATTTGTCAGAACCATGTAAGGGAACACCAAGTGTCTCCAACAACAGTGCGTCTGAATATGTGGAACAAAACTAACCTAAGACCTCTGGGGGAAACAGCACTAAGGGTTGTGAATCCCTGCACAAGTGTAGAGTCTGAAGTAAAGTTTGTTGTGGTGCCAAATGGTTTTACTAACCTGCTAGGCCTCAAAACCATTCAGGAACTTGGTTTTATAACCATAAACGAGGAATGTTTCATTTCTCAACTTAAGGCTCCTCAACTCAGTGATCTGGGAGAAGCCACTCTCAGGATTCATGAAAATGCTCAACCTAAAGTACTGCCTTGTAGAAAAATTCCCCTTGCAATTCAAGATACTGTAAAGAAAGAACTAGATCGACTGGTAGAAAAAGATGTTCTTGTTCCTGTGACTGAACCAACTGAATGGGTCAGTCAAATGGCTGTTGTACACAAGCCCAATGGTAAATTGCGTATCTGTATTGACCCTCAACCTTTAAATGCAGCACTTAAACGTGAACATTACAGATTGCCAGTTCTTGATGATGTGCTCCCCAAGCTTAAGAATGCCAAAATTTTCAGCAAGCTCGATGTGCGAGAAGCTTATTGGCATGTCAGGCTAGACGAAACATCCAGCAAACTGACCACAATGATTACCCCTTTTGGTCGATACCAATGGAGGAGACTTCCTTTTGGTCTCAAAGTTTCAAGTGAGATATTCCAGCGCAAGCTTGATGAAGCACTAGAAGGTCTAGAAGGTGCATTCAGCGTCGTTGATGATGTGGTCATAGCCGGGTGTGGACAAACAATGGACGAAGCACAAGTTGACAACCAGCGGAAGCTAACTGAAACCTTGAAGAGGTGTGCTGAAAAGAACATTGTCTTGAATGAAGACAAACAACAGACTGGTTTAACTGAAATTGCCTTCCATGGTCACAGAATCACAAAGGATGGTGTAAAGGTTGATGAAGCCAAAGTGCAAGCTATCCACGACATGCCAAAACCTGTTGATGTAGCAGGCGTGAGGCGTCTATGTGGCATGACACAGTACATGTCTAGATTTCTACCTGACCTTGCCGAAACACTTGAACCAATCCGTGCTTTGACACGGAAGGACACTCCATTCGTGTGGTCCACAGAATGCGAGAACGCCTTTGCCACTCTAAAGAAAAACCTTTCAGAATCACCATGCCTAGCCTATTTTGATGCTACAAAAGAAGTTGTGATTCAAGTGGATAGTAGCAAGCATGGAATCGGTGCAATTCTGCTTCAAGAAGGTCGTCCCGTAGAGTACGCATCACGAGCATTGTCACCGTCGGAGTGAAACTGGGCGCAAATTGAAAAGGAAGCTCTGTCTGTTTTGTATGACCTTGAGAAATTTGACCAGTACACGTATGGCAGACCTGTGAAAGTTGAAAACGATCACCAACCTCTTGCTTCCATACTGCGAAAGCCTTTGAGCCAAGCACCCAAGCGTCTCCAGGACATCATGATGCGGTATCACAGATACGACATCCAGTTCGTATTTGTCAAGGGAACAAACTTACTCATAGCTGACACACTAAGCAGAGCTCACCAAGAAAACACTGGAGATAGCCAAGATAACCGTGCTCGAATCATGAATGTCAATGTGTTTGGGGACATCCCAGACAAGCGACTTGATGAGATACGCGAAGCGACTTCGTGTGATGCCAGTCTGCAAGTGGTGATGAATTTAGTGTTGGATGGGTGGCCAGCAGAGAAGCGTGGAATCCCTGTGTGTGCATTGCCGTATTTTGATATACGTGACTGTTTAAGTGTTGTGGATGGAATTCTGGTCAAAGGAGAAGCAGTCGTGATTCCTCAGGCTCTGAGACCATCAATCAAGAGAAGACTACACAGTGCCCACCTAGGCCGTGACAGTATGCTGCGTCGAGCTAGAGGAACAGTATATTGGCCCAACATAGCCCGTGACATCAAGCATATAGCCGACATGTGTGAAACATGCCAGGAAATGAAGCCACGGAACCCACCAGAACCATTGAGGCAGCACAGTGATGGTGATGAACCATGGCAGAAGATTGGTCTTGATTTATTTGAAATCGCTGGAAAGCACTACTTGGCAGTGGTAGACTACTACTCCAATTTCATCGAGATTGATTTACTCACAACGATGACGAGTGCGCGTATTGTGACATTGCTCAAGAAACATTGTGCTCGTTATGGCATACCGAGAATGATCGTGTCGGACGGAGGTCCACAGTTTACCAGTCACGAGTTTAATTCATTTGTGGAGGACTGGGGTATAAATCATGTTACCTCATCACCAATGCATCAGAGAGCCAATGGCAAAGCAGAATCTGCTGTTAAAATCATGAAATCTCTTCTCGTGAAAACCCATAAGGAAGGAGGTGACCCTTATGAAGCGATGTTAGAGCAAAGAAACACCCCTCGTCAAGACACCGGTCGTAGTCCAGTGGAAATGATGTTCAACAGAAGAACACGTAGTTTCCTGCCTAGCTTGAGCAACAGCCCAACTGATCCTCTTGTGAAAGAAAAGCGTGAGGCACGCAAGCGCAGTGTTAAGAAAGCTCATGACCGGAAGTCCCGAAGGCTCTTAAAGATAGATGTGGGACAGTCTGTGTTCTTCCAACACACTGAAGGACAAAACTGGAAATTAGGCAAAGTCATTGATGTTTTGGGTCCTAACACTTATGAAATAAGTGGTTTTAATGGAGGAACGTACAGAAGAAACCGTGTGCACATGAGACCGACCAGCATTGCACCAAAGGATCGAGACCCGTCCCCTGTTACCCAACCTCGTGTGATTGATGTGACACCTTTGTCATTACCGGAGGAAGCTCCAAAAGAGAGTAACACACCCAAAGATCCTTCAGAAGGAAGCAGTCAGCCGAGTAATGTGCACAAAAGTATCACACCCATTAAGAGTCCTGAACGATCTCTAAGTGCAAACCGACCAAGACGCGAAATAAAGCCGCCAATCCGTTTTAAAGATTACGTTACTAAGTAGAGACTACAAGTCATGAGACTGTTTACCTGGACATTACCTGTTTTGTACGTTGGATTTATTCTTTTTTTTGAAATAAGATTTCAGAGCGTTGAATTTTGTTTTATTTTAAGTTTAGGCAGAAAAATGTATGTAGCTGTTTAACTTTTCCAAGTTTTTCTTTTCTTAAAGAAGGAAGGATGTTGATATGTTGGTAATACTATGGCTACACCCGCATTGCATGCCTACATTCATATGATCAACCTTGACTCTTTGCGATCGTAGTTTGACCATGTGCTCGATGTAAGATGGCGACTGTTGTT
>JAHPZR010038109.1:2500-20555 GCA_019787425.1 Platygyra sinensis | reverse complement strand
TGAAGGATTATTTGTCTTACAGTAAAACTTGCCCTCAGTGGACACCCTCAGGGAATGATCGTGCTCCGATGTCCCTATAATATAGGCCACTGGCTATGCAGGATAATTAGAATATAGCTGTCGTGCTGTTCCGATGAATCTTGTACGTGATAGGAAAACTGGTTTTTTCGTAGCTATCAGTGAAAACGAATGGACTACATGAAATTTAAGAGGAAGTTATAGCGAAAACAACTGAAAAAATCCAGGAAGCAGCCTTCAAAGGGATATTGGCCCGCAAAGCACTTAGCAGCCCTTTACATTATAAAAAATTTAATTATAACACGTCTATTTTCCCGTTACTTTAGCAATGTCTACGATATCAATAACATATCCGAAACACGTAGTAAGTACTATTTCATCTGACAGGTGATCGAGTGTTAAATGCACGGTGCAGGTGACAATCAAAATGGCTCGTTGGCACTTTGCTTAGCCTGCTATAAGATGACCGCGACCGGACAATCACCAGGTGAAAGCTAAACAGCAGTTGAATTTACAGGCTTTACAGTGAACTGAGAAAGGCAATTTTAGCAAGTGACCGCTTAGAACGCTTAATCACAGGGCCATTATAAACGTTTGCTCAACTTGAAATTAGACCAAAATTATTCACATAATTTACTTAGTTACCTAGTTAAACTCAATTATTTATACCTTATGATTTTTGCACTGTTATCTAGTATAATATCGAAATATCTGATATAAGACATATAATAGCGAAATTAGTCAGGCTAAAACATGCGTTATTTTTACCGAGAGTTTTCCCCTTCGTCCGTTATTCAAAGCCTGTTTGGTCTGTTTGCACTGAGCTAGGAACACAATTGAAATGAAGACGTGAAGAATTTCGACAATTTACCTTGCAGCATATCGCTTCCATTGCGAGTGCTGGGCATTTCAAGTTCCGCTTGTAAGTCCGTGTTTATTGTAAAGCACTGCGTTCCTTTAGCTGCGTCTGCTTTGTCAAGCCTTGACAACTTGATGTCGATGTTATTGCCAAGGCCGATTCTCTTCGCTGTTTCTCTTAGGCCACCAAAATTGCTGCGTTTGATATGAAAAAAAGAGCATTTCACCGACTAGGATAGAAGCACTGCAACGAATGAATCCCTTAATTCGTCTTTTTACTGGCTTAATAAAAAAAAACAAAGACAAAATATAAAGCATGAATCAAGAACTTACCTAACGGTCTCACGGATTCTCCTCAAGGTTTTGTAATTCCTGTTTTAAAACTGCCCGAAATTTTTCCTTCCTGATGAAATTATTGCCACTGTTGCCCCTTTCGTAAAACATGACAACGCAGTTTATTACATCTGAGGCGGCCGAGGGTCCCGAAGGGTGAACATTTTCTGCCGATGGCGTCGCCATAGCGCATTCAACACCATTCAAGTCATTCAAGAGAATAGTGACCTTTGACAAACACGCGCGCCAGGTGATCTAGGACAAGGACGCATTGATTGTATGTTACCGGTAAACCGGAAATACACAAGTTATTATTCCTTTCATATAAATGATCATTGTTCGGTGTTTTTTATCGGTCATGAAATGATTTTTGTGATCCTCTATCCCGCCATCGATTTCAAAAAATCCCGCATCCCGACCGTGAAAAACAAGCGTATCCCGGTCCCGAGAGGATGATTTCATCCCGCATGCCGCTTCTAATTTCTTCTGCATCCCGCATCCCGTCTCGATTTTAAGTCTCATCCCGCATCCCCCCAAACCTATGTTGGACCCTCCTTATGCAATCTGCTGTGGCGGATCAAAATCTGTTTGGATGCATTCAAGCCTCCGTAATATAGAATATTGTATGAGCCAATCTTCGAAATCAAACATCGATGAAAAGCAGGGCCAGTAACACTTGTTGATGGAAAGCAACTAATCAGAATAGCAGAGGAAACTTTCAAGAACTCAACCGGATCGCGGCACTTGTTCGGGGTAAGCCAGAACTTGCTCTATTTTTTGTTTTTGTTTTATTTCTGCCATACCGTTGATTTCCTTTGAGCGTTTGGCGGCCATATTTCTAAGAAACCCCGCGCGTGCGCCGTTGCGATGACCGCGATTTCTGGCCATGATTTCTCCGTTAATTTCTGCGACGTTAAACACCGGCCTTCAGTGATACGCACATCAGTTTCCTTATATACTTTGTATAGTATCAACAAAATTCACAGGAATAAAGAAAAGGAAACTGGTAGATACCGCTACCTATTAAAGGAACATTGTCACGCTATTTGGCAACTTTGTAAAAAGCTAGAAGGTGCCTTCGCATCAACTGAATTCCAAAACTAATGATATAGTTTTGTTATCGAAGACTATTTGAAGGTACTGAAACTGTTTCCTGTCGCCTGTCCCTACGGATGGCATGGGTGAAAATGGATTGAAATTTGAAAAAAATTGGCCATTTTTTTTCAAGTTTTGATGCTACGTGTTTCAAAAATCCTCAAGAAATTTGTTATGGTTAGCTTTCTCTGATAAATTCGTTTGCTACCTTCGTCGTAGCTTTACAGAAGTTTTTTGTTTATGATTTAGCCCAGAATTGACCTAAAACAGCAAAATCATCCTGACTATGCCCCTTTAACAATGAGACAACGTGACCTTGCCAAACAACCTCGAGCGATGTATGAAAAAAGGTACTTTACATTAAAAGGAAGCTCCTTAAAAATGGCAAGAGTCCATGCAGAAGATCTTAATAGAAGATCTCAGTCACGGTTAAATGGTTTGAAAAGTTTGGCTAAACTTTTCAATTTTGTTGTTTGCAATCCGTGTCAATCTTCTCCATCCTTAACCATCCTTGTTCCTTTATGGTTTATTATTATCTCTTTGATGTTTTTCTATCTTTATAAAGTGTTATTTTCAGGTTTTCTTCACTTTAACGGTAATTTTGTCGATGCTCAAAATAACTTAAATTACGGTGACTGAGCCCCTTTAAGTAAAAATCATGCCACTGTCTTCCTAAATTGAGGAACAACGCTGGAAAAGTCTGTCGACTCCAACATCTTGACAACTGGCACTTTAAGAAAACAGACCCAGGGCCGTAGCCAGAAAAAAAATTTGACTGAGGCAATGTCTATGAATAACTTATGACTGAGGCAATCAGTCCATGGTTGAGTTCTCTTCCTAGGTATTAGGTACTATAAACAACAAAAGCCAAAGAAATGACCGAGGCAAGTGCCTCGGTTGGCCTGTTACTAGCTACGGCGCTGACACCAGATACGTATAGTGTACAACTGCACTGCCATTTTCCAAGATCAGTCTCTCAACAAACACCTCCTGATGTCATACATCGTTTGACATGTACTCCTGCGATTTGGAATACAGCAGACCGCAGTAACATGTGACATCAAAGAGATGTCTCATAGTTTTCATGCAAATCGAGAGTACAGTGACTTACAGAGATTTCCGTGGTTTAAAGATAACAATCTGAATGGAGATATTGAATATCGCACGATTGCCCCTCTGCTTCAGGCTGTCTGGCTCTTTGTCAGTCGCCAGTTTTGGCCTCTATCAACGGCTGAAAGTGGTCAAGACAGTTTTAAGCAGGAACCTGCAGACTTTCTGAGGAACGACTTCTATGTAGACGCTGGATTAAAAGTCCTTTGGTACATCTGAAAATGCTATTGACGGCATCAGTAAAAGGCAATCGATGAGTGCATTCGTCAATTTTAACTTACGCAATTTTACTAGTGACCGTTAAAGGTTGCTGGGAGCCATGCCCATTAAAGATCGCCCCAAAGACTTAAACGATTTGGATCTTCGTCAGGATGTATTGCCAGTCCAGAACCTCATCATCACGCATGGCATTTTCCTGAACCGCCAGAGTACCCACAACAGAAATGAAAAGCTAAAGCAGACCTGTTCAATCTTTAGAACTAACCCATTTCTCGATGAACAAGAATTGCTCAGACTAGAAGGTCAACTCCAACAAACCGCCTTCGCAGATGAAATAAAACACCCCGCAGTTGTGCTTAGAAGAGTTCCAAAACTATGGTATGAAGCAAAACGCCCATAGACAATCTGGGTAATGAATTATAAACGAACGCTCCTCTGCTTCTCACCAGAGGCGCATTTCTCGAAAGCCCCGAAACGTTTTCCGGCCCGTAAAGCCATTTTCAGCTCATCTGTATCTAAAATCGGAGAAGTGTATGCGCTTGAAACTTCTTGTATGAAGGGAACGGAACCTCTGTTCATATTAAGACTATGTGAATAAAACAGCTTTGTAATCGTAAGGTTCGAGATTTTGCTATGGCTTTACGGCCCGAAAAGTTTCCGGGGCTTTCAAGAAACGGGCCCCAGCTCCGAAAGTGCACTATGGGTCATGAGCACCCAAACGCTGGGGACTAATTTTTCACGTACCTGTATTTTCTTTCCGAGCTATACACTTGGACGCCTTAAATTTACACGATTCATCAGCCAAAGAAGCAGAGGCCTCAAATTGAGATGCAATGAAGGGACGAACTTCGTAGGCGAAAAATGAGCTCGATGCTGCCTTGAGAAAAGTGCACACCGATTCTGTTAAGAACTTTCTCCTAGCCCACGTTCAACGTGCCATTGGCATTCCATATGGGTAGCATATTTGAGAACGTATGCGTACCGTGCGCCCAGTCCTCTCTAGTCTTTTTGAAGACCACTCCAAGCAACTTGAGAAATGAGGCACTGTAAACTCTAAATTTTGTTGATACTATACAAAGTATATAAGGAAACTGATGTGCGTATCACTGAAGGCCGGTGTTAACGTCGCAGAAATTAACGGAGAAATCATGGCCAGAAATCGCGGTCATCGCAACGGCGCACGCGCGGGGTTTCTTAGAAATATGGCCGCCAAACGCTCAAAGGAAATCACGGTATGGCAGAAATAAAACAAAAACAAAAAAATAGAGCAAGTTCTGGCTTACCACGAACAAGTGCCGCGATCCGGTTGAGTTCTTGAAAGTTTCCTCTGCTATTCTGATTAGTTGCTTTCCATCAACAAGTGTTACTGGCCCTGCTTTTCATCGATGTTTGATTTCGAAGATTGGCTCATACAATATTCTATATTACGGAGGCTTGAATGCATCCCAAACAGATTTTGATCCGCCACAGCAGATTGCATAAGGAGGGTCCAACATAGGTTTGGGGGATGCGGGATGAGACTTAAAATCGAGACGGGATGCGGGATGCAGAAGAAATTAGAAGCGGCATGCGGGATGAAATCATCCTCTCGGGACCGGGATACGCTGTTTTTCACGGTCGGGATGCGGGATTTTTTGAAATCGATGGCGGGATAGAGGATCACAAAAATCATTTCATGACCGATAAAAAACACCGAACAATGATCATTTATATGAAAGGAATAATAACTTGTGTATTTCCGGTTTACCGGTAACATACAATCAATGCGTCCTTGTCCTAGATCACCTGGCGCGCGTGTTTGTCAAAGGTCACTATTCTCTTGAATGACTTGAATGGTGTTGAATGCGCTATGGCGACGCCATCGGCAGAAAATGTTCACCCTTCGGGACCCTCGGCCGCCTCAGATGTAATAAACTGCGTTGTCATGTTTTACGAAAGGGGCAACAGTGGCAATAATTTCATCAGGAAGGAAAAATTTCGGGCAGTTTTAAACAGGAATTACAAAACCTTGAGGAGAATCCGTGAGACCGTTAGGTAAGTTCTTGATTCATGCTTTATATTTTGTCTTTGTTTTTTTTTATTAAGCCAGTAAAAAGACGAATTAAGGGATTCATTCGTTGCAGTGCTTCTATCCTAGTCGGTGAAATGCTCTTTTTTTCATATCAAACGCAGCAATTTTGGTGGCCTAAGAGAAACAGCGAAGAGAATCGGCCTTGGCAATAACATCGACATCAAGTTGTCAAGGCTTGACAAAGCAGACGCAGCTAAAGGAACGCAGTGCTTTACAATAAACACGGACTTACAAGCGGAACTTGAAATGCCCAGCACTCGCAATGGAAGCGATATGCTGCAAGGTAAATTGTCGAAATTCTTCACGTCTTCATTTCAATTGTGTTCCTAGCTCAGTGCAAACAGACCAAACAGGCTTTGAATAACGGACGAAGGGGAAAACTCTCGGTAAAAATAACGCATGTTTTAGCCTGACTAATTTCGCTATTATATGTCTTATATCAGATATTTCGATATTATACTAGATAACAGTGCAAAAATCATAAGGTATAAATAATTGAGTTAACTAGGTAACTAAGTAAATTATGTGAATAATTTGGTCTAATTTCAAGTTGAGCAAACGTTTATAATGGCCCTGTGATTAAGCGTTCTAAGCGGTCACTTGCTAAAATTGCCTTTCTCAGTTCACTGTAAAGCCTGTAAATTCAACTGCTGTTTAGCTTTCACCTGGTGATTGTCCGGTCGCGGTCATCTTATAGCAGGCTAAGCAAAGTGCCAACGAGCCATTTTGATTGTCACCTGCACCGTGCATTTAACACTCGATCACCTGTCAGATGAAATAGTACTTACTACGTGTTTCGGATATGTTATTGATATCGTAGACATTGCTAAAGTAACGGGAAAATAGACGTGTTATAATTAAATTTTTTATAATGTAAAGGGCTGCTAAGTGCTTTGCGGGCAATATCCCTTTTGAAGGCTGCTTCCTGGATTTTTTCAGTTGTTTCGCTATAACTTCTCTTAAATTTCATGTAGTCCATTCGTTTTCACTGATAGCTACGAAAAAACAGTTTTCCTATCACGTACAAGATTCATCGGAACAGCACGACAGCTATATTCTAATTATCCTGCATAGCCAGTGGCCTATATTATAGGGACATCGGAGCACGATCATTCCCTGAGGGTGTCCACTGAGGGCAAGTTTTACTGTAAGACAAATAATCCTTCAACAATCGACAAGTCGCTTCCCTTTTTGTGTGGGATTTCCCCACACTTTGTCAGGAGCGGCGATATTTCTTTATTTATTT
Source organism: Platygyra sinensis (assembly GCA_019787425.1). NCBI lineage: Eukaryota > Metazoa > Cnidaria > Anthozoa > Scleractinia > Merulinidae > Platygyra > Platygyra sinensis. The sequence continues at coordinate 13,605 of JAHPZR010038109.1, read as the reverse complement.
ATTCGTATACGAGAGCCAAGTGTTTGTGACGTGGTCTCTATTGGGAAGAGAGAGGACCCTGGGAATGAGACCCTGGGAATGAGTGTTTGTGAGTGGACGCCATTACTCGTCTCGCGTGTTGGCGAATTATGTCGACTTGTTTTGTCATGGCGGTCAATTTACAAAGCAGGGAAAAGTCGTCTTTACTAACGTTTTTTACTGTATTAACTGAGTTGTGCCGCCTATTATATTTTGGGGATGGCCCCTTATCGGCTTCCGTAGTTTCGTCACAACAACACCATGATCAGATTAGTTTTCACTTTATTTTGTAATAGTTGTCACCACTGTAGCATTTCTCAGCAAGCCTATGTGGGCAATTAACCACTTCAATAATAAACGACGAAAAGTTAAGTGAAGTACAGGTAAACACTTGGAAATAAACTTGAGTTTTTGTCAGTCTCACACAAAACGAGTCAAGTTTAAAAATTTGTTACTTAAGCTTAAGTAAGTTTTAAAACCCTTCAACTTACATTTATTGCCTGCTTTCGCTGAGCCAAACTGACAATTTATGTTCAGATATTTCTGGAATTGGCATAGTACTTAGTTTTGGAGATTCAGAGGGAGTAGATTAGGTCTTCCGACCTTATTTTAGTCCGTAAACACTCCCTTTCTGTTTGCATATGCAAGGAATTCTTGGATGAATAACAATCGTACAAAATTCCACTTCTCGGACAGAACTGTCTGCAATTATACATTGAAAGAATGTCGTAAATTGCGTTGATCCTACGAAAATCCCGAAAAAAATTGCGCAGAAAATACAATTCTAGTAAATGTTGTCATGCCACGCAGTCTGCCGTAATGTCGGAAGAAAATTTATACTAGACAGATTTCATTGCCTCAACTCCTGTTTAATGCTATCGACAACCGAAGTTTTACTGGCAAATATAACAGAATGGCAAAGTCCAGTATTATCCTGTAGATTTACGATAAGCAATTTCAGGTTCCCTCTTTTAACTACAACTTGTTGACACATTGCGTGACTTTCTGTAGATTCAAACTTCCTGCCAAAAATTTCCACATTTACAAGTCATGTTAAAACAGAAAAGCTTATTGGTAAAAGTATAGTTTACGTACAGTGTTCAAAGCTGGAAGCACGAATACTCTTAGCTGAAAATTGCACTTGCCGATCTGTATCCAGCTTTATCGTAAACAAATTCATCTCTACTAAAGGCGACTGATTCGAATAATTCCGCTGATAAATAAAACCAATAAAAGTAGACGGCATTTACCTTTTTGTCGAGTCAAGAGTCTCTGAACTAGTATGTTCATCCCTGAAGCGCGTGGACTCTTACACAGTTTGGTCTAATACGTCAAGCCACTGCCCGCCTGTAGCTAACTGCGAGCAGTGGTACATCATATTTTGTATTTTGTTAATTTTCTTAATAAACTTGAAACTTGAAACTTAGTAGTTAATTGCTAACAGTCACCGCCCCCTCCCTTCCCCGTGATACTTTGTCTTTCCACAGTAAATAGCATTTAGATTAGCGATAGATTATCCCAAACTGTATCACATGTTTTGGTATCCCTTGTCAACCAACGGTTACACTGGATTTCTGATCTTGCTAACAAACCAAAACAGCATGACATTGCTTTGTGTGATCTTTTTAACGAATACATAAATATTTACCACGGAAAATTTACCTCGGGGTAATATTTGTAACACTCACTAAATGCCGTCTCCCGTCGTAAAAAGATCACTTACCACAACAACAACAGCCCCGTCTAACCGCCCCTTAAGAGAGCTTTGGTGCCTTACCATTTAGCAAAAAATCCAGAAATTTCGGTTGAAAGTCAATAGGAACACTAAGGGTGCTTACTACTTGTTAGAATAAACCGTTTTGGACGACCCATGAATAAGGGTATGGGGTTCTCCAAACTCAGCAAACAAACCGAATGAGATGGCGCTTACCATTTCCATTCGATTTCCCGTAATTCTTGTCGGCTGATGAGAGACTGGAAACTGGATAGTTTTCGAAACGGTTAGGAAATTTCCGCCGTTCCGTTCCGAACGGAAAAAGTGGTCTACCTCAAGGGATAGTTTTCATTATCCGTTCAGATTTTCCACCAAAATTTTCGTTTCATTTCACGTACTTTCAACCAAAATTTCCGGATTATTTTGCCAAATGGTAAGCACCCTAATCCTGGAAAATCTATTCAAAAATCGTATACTATCAGCAGAGGTAGTCCTCTTTTTCCGTTCCAAACGGAATAGTGGAAAGTACCTTACCATTTGCTAAATTTTCCATTTTCCAGTCTCTCATCTGCCGAAAACAATTGCAAATTGTAAGCACCATCTCGTTGGACTGGTCTCCTGATTTTGGAAAAACTTTTACCATTATTCACTGGTCGTCCCAAACGGATTATTCTGACAAATAGTAAGCACCCGTAAATTCCTCGAAACTAGAAGTCCAAACATCTTTCTCCCCTAACCGTTTTCTCGTCTGCAGGTTGCCATTCTACGGAATCGTACTCGACGTTTATCGCTTTAACATGACAAAATGTATGACGTTTACTGTAAAGCTACCCATCAATGATTATTTGACTGAAATCCCACACAAGTACGCATTGCGGACCTATTTTTTAATTTGTCTTTGTCTTTTTTAGAAGAGATCACGCTTTGCATCCATCATATGCACTACAGCGTAGTCTACGGCAGAGAAAACGAGCCTTGGAATGATGAGGATATGTTCAGCTGGACAGTTATCACTCTTGCCGGTGTAGACAACAAAGAAGGTAGTACAAACTGTGGAACCGTTAGCCGCATTAGAAGACAGCAAGAAATCCTTCAGAACCACTCCATTGTCAAACCATGTAACAGTACCAAACAGGAACAAGCAACAGTGGCAGGGACAGAGACTCCGCAAAGTCTCATTTGCCAAAAGACACTATGTCAAAGATATGACGTCACCCCAGCAAGTCAGAGACATGATGCAGTTAGACAGAAGTGAACTTCACCACACCTGAAACATTCCAGGCATTGATAAGTATGAGTGAGGGGAGTACTATCAAAATTCACAGGAATGAAGAAAAGGAAATTGGGAGATACCGCTACCTATTAACAATAAGATGACGTGAATTTGCCGAACAACCTCGAGCGATGTATGAAAAAGGTACTTTGCATAAAAAGGAAGCTCCTAAAAAATGCCAAGAGTTCATGCAGAAGATATTAAACAAAAATCATGCTTCTGTCTTCCCACCAAAGAAACTGAGGAACAAAACTGAAAAGGTCTGTCGACTCCAACATCTCGACAGCTAGCACCCTAAGAAAACACACCAGATACGTATAGTGTTCAACTGCATTGCCAGTTTCCAAAATCAGTCTCCCAACAAACACCCCTTACAGGGACCCGATGTCATAAATCGTTTGGTTGGTGTACTCCTGCGATTTGGAATACAGCAGACCGCAGCAACGTGACATCAAAGAGATGTCTCATAGTTTTCATGCAAATCGAGAGCACAGAGACTTTCTGAGATTTCCGTTGTTTAGAGATAACAATCTGAATGAAGAAATTTGTGAATATCGCACGATTGTCCATTTGGTTGGGGCTCTCTGGCTCTTTGTCAGTTGCCAGGTTTGGTCTCAATCAACTGCTGAAAGTGGTCAAGACAGTTTTGAGCAGGAACCTGGAAACTTTCTAAAGAACGACTTCTATGTAGACGCTAGATTAAAAGTCATTTGGTACATTTGAAAATGCTATTGACTGCATCAGTGAAAGGCAAAAGATGCGTACATCCGTCAATTTTAACTTAGTCAATTTTACTAGTGACAGTAAAATGTTACTGGAAGCCATGCCTATTGAAGATCGCCTCAAAGACTTAAACGATTTAGATCTTCGGCAGGTTGTATTACGCTGTACCAGTCCAGAACCTCATCATCACGGATGGTATTTTCCAGAACCGCCAGAGTACCCACAACAGAAATGAAAAGCTAAAGCAGACCAGTTCACTCTTTAGACCTTACCCATTTCTCGACGAATTGCTCAGACTAGAAGGTCGACTCCAAAAAACCGGCTTTGCAGATGAAATAAAACACCCCCGCAGTTGTGCCCAAGAAGAGTCCCAAAACTGTGGTATGAAGCAAAACGCCTATAGGCAGTCTGGGGATTGAATTATAAACGGACGCTCCTCTGTTTCCCAACAGCTCGGAAAGTGCACTATGGGACATTAACGAAGGTCCAAAAAGGACCCAAACGCTGGTGACTAATTTCCACCTGTATTTTTTTGGAACTATACACTTGGACACCTTAAATTTACACGCTTCATCAACGAAAGAAGCAGAGTCCTCGAACTGAGATGCCATGAAGAGACAAACTTAATAGGAGAAAAAATGAGCTCGATGCTGCCTTGAGAGAAGTACACACCGATTCTGTGAAGAACCTCCTCCTAACCCAAGATTGTGACCTGATTTAATTCAAGTCCAACTTGCCATTGGCGCATTCCATGTGGGTGGCATATTTGAGGACTTATGCGTACCGCGCGCCCAGTCCTCTCTAGTCTTTTTGAAGACCACTTTAAAATCTGAAGAAGTCTTTTTGTTGATGCTATACAAAGTATACGAGGAAACTGCTGCTCGTATCACTGAAGGCCGTTGTTAACTTCACAAAAATTAACAGAGGAAATATCCATGTAATTACAATATGCAAATATTCACATTAGCAAATCCTGTTCGCTTTGGCGTAAAATGAATTGTAACAGAAGAAAAAATTTAGCAGTATTTACTGTCTACGAGGCGGCAGCCCTGAGGCGGCTGTGCTTGAAATCACACAGAGAAAACTTCAAAACTCGCTCGGCAGTTTTTACAAATACACTTTATTTTGAGACGTGGTGATAACTAAGCTAACGACAAAAATCGACTGGAAACTTATTTGTCAGAAACAGAAACATCTCAGAAACATTTCGTATTTTGGGTTTTAAATTTGAGATAAAGCGATGGTTCTCGGTTACCAAGACCAATTTTGTGCGTTGTTTAGTCTCGCTCGACTGCCGACTGAGACTGCTCGAAAAATTTTTTTTAATCATTTTGAAAAATAAACGGCTTTATCTTTCTTCCTCTGGCTTCTCCAACCTGTTCAATCTCTTAGCAAGACTTTTTTGAACCTTATCTTTTGCCCAGTCACGTAAAATATTATCCTCATTCTCAAAACTTTCCGCTCTCTTAAAACAGCAGAGGGAAAAACGTTGTAATGATGACGTCAATCGTGAATCTGTCCTCTAATAGATCATAGACGAGAACCAATTAAAATGCGGGAATAACTTGTAACTTATAACAGCCTCCACAAAGCGACTCGCGTTTAATAGTTTAAGAGATAAGCGAAGTTATGATGTAATTCATAAAATTTCTCACAGCACAGCTTTAAATTTAAAAATGATTCCTCTTAAAAATGAGCTTATCTCGCCGAGGTACCTTCATAATATTTCATAGCAAACGCCACAATAAACATGGACACTTACTGCAAGTTGGCAATTTACCTCGGCCAGTGTAAGTCTTTAGTCAGGTAAAACTTGCAGCAAACGTGGAGACTGAACTGAACTATATTTATGACAAATCAAGAAATCAACCACAAGTTTCCCGCTATGTTCACTCTTTTTGTAATTTCTCTACCCACAGAGACACGTTGGATTTTTCTTGTGATCACCGATCATGTGACTTTTCATGCACGGCTGCACAACATCTCTTAGTGCAAATTTTTAACTTGGGAAAGTGTGTAGTCTTCTCACACAATTTGTCGTGTATTTGGTCTCCTTTCTATAGCCCCCGTTAGCTTTGCTTCGTGGCATTGTTCGGTATATTATTTCATCTCCTTTCTTTAGCCTCAGACTCGCTATAAATCAAGGCATTGTTCAGAACTGTTTCGCCTCCTTCTCCAACGCTGGCTCGCAGCTCTCTTTTGCTACTTCTTTGCCTGTTAATCTTTGCTTTCTGTTTTGTTTGTTTTTTTGTTTGTTTTTGCTTCAGTGCAAAACGTTAGATCAACTTCTGCTATCCTTTGTTTTCTTTTCTTTGAAAATCTCTCAAAGAATAGAAGGCATACTTCCGCTACAAACCGAGGGTGCATTTCTCTGTCAGAGCATGGCCGCTATGTTACGCGACTCCGTCGCCGTCGTGCGTACGCGCCCGATAGCAATACCGTTGGCCATGATAATCATGAGAAAATTAAATCATGGGTTTCTTTTACTTTCCCTATATGGATATGGAGCTCCGCTGTAAGGAAGGATACTAAGACTACCAATAGTTAGCTTACCTGGAAGAAACAACTTCCTTTTACTCGACAAACCAATATTTTACTGGAGCACAGGACCAACTCAAGTCGTCTTGATCGTGGCCAAGTATGGTTAATAGGTTCTAGGAGACTGCTTTGCTAAAAGAATACTGGAATTAGAAACTGAGTCGACACAAGAATGCAAAGAAAGGCTACTGAAGAAGGAAGATTGTTTTCAAACCCTAAAATTGAGCTAAAAAGGCAAATGGCCAAAAAGTGAAGGATTTACAGTAGAATTTTATCTACATTTCTGTTCGATGTTAAAGGAGGAAATGGTTCAAAGTTTTGATCAAGCCTTGATACATGGTCATCTCAATATAACCCAGAGACAAGGAATAATCATAGTTGTACGCAAGAAACGAAAAAAAAAAAAATGCAGGCTTTACTTGGAAAACTGGAGATCCAATATCCCTTCTTAATATCGACTTAACAAATAGATTCCATGTTACCATGCGTCTGTTCAATAACAGATCACAGAAGACGTCAAAATGTGGTAGAACAGAAAAAGTGGCACACGAGGCGACAGACGCACGGCAACATGGAATCTATTTGTTTTATATAATAACGAAAATCGGTTTTTATTTCAAAATGTTTCAAAATCCGATGCAAAAGCCGGCATTTGCCCCGCCTTTGCTCACTTTGATGAAGACAAGAAAAGAGCCATTTGACGTAATCTATTATCTATACAAAATGAAGCAATTTCCTTGGTTACTTGTGCGTAACAAAGAATTGTGATTGGTCGAGAAAATCACGCCACTATCAAACCTGATTCGAGCGTCGCTCCTCGTGGAATGCAAACTTACAGCGAAAGCAGAATTGAACTGCAAAATTTAAAAATCTTGAAGAAATACTAGAAAAATCAAGTCAGTTTTTATTATCAGAGCAGCCCTGGGAGCCGAAAAGCTTGGACGTTGCCTTGAAAATTGCAAGAGTTGAACAAATACCCTCAGAAAACATGTGGTTGCGGTCAACCTAGAGGCCATTTGATTCGAGTTTTGAATGAAAGAAGCGTAAATGACGGTGTTGATTTTTGTCTTCTGTGGTGATTCTCAAATCAGTTTGATAGAGTCGGAGACACAATTTAGCTGCGATACTGTCGGCCGTGAGCTGTGGTTAGCTATACTTAACTCCCTGCTATGCCCTGAAACGGACAGGAACATTCGTATTGGAAAGCAAGGTTACTTGTTTATTTTACCGATCGTAATAATTGATGTTTGATCTTTCATTCCTTACATCAATCAGTGTGTCAACAGTTCTTTTGAGACTGGGAAAAGTTGAATTTTTTCAAACACATTAATCTCAGAAACATTTGGTTTTTGGGTTTGGTAAATTTGAGATAAAGCAATGGTTCTCGGCTTACCAAGACCAGTTTTGTGCGTTGTTTAGTCTCGCTCGACTGCCGACTGAGACTGCTCGAAATTTTTTTCTGAATCATTTTGTAAAATAAACGGCTTTATCTTTCTTCTTCTGGCTTCTCCAACCTGTTCAATGCCTCAGCAAGACTTTTTTTGAACCTTATCTTTTGCCCAGTTACGTAAAATATTATCCTCATTCTCAAAACTTTCCGCTCTCTTAAAACAGCAGAGGGAAAAACGTTGTAATGATGACGTCAATCGTGAATCTGTCCTCTAATAGATCATAGACGAGAACCAATCAAAAAGCGGGAATAACTTGGGTTATTATATAAAACGAAATAGCAACGAAGACTACAACAGATAGAATATCCAAAATTCTTCCCAAACTAATACATGAAGACCAAACCAGATAATTATGTTAAAGACAGATACATCGGCCGAAATATAACGGCTAGTTAGAGACACAATGAATTAACATCTCCGGTGTGACAATTTTCTTCAATGGCCATTGATTCTGAAGATTGGAATTTCCTTGCTAAAGTCAGCTAGAGGCGTCTTCAACTTCGGTCCTCAAATCCGAAAGTGGATTAAGACGCTGTTCACCAATATCAGCAACTGTGTTCCATTCACGCTTCGGAGTTTATTATTTCCAAAGAGGAGTTTGACAAGGCTGCCCTCTATCCAGTATTCTATTTGTTCTATGCGCGGAAATTTTAGCGCAGGCAATCAGAAATAATAATAATAATAATAATAATAATAATAATAATATTAATTGCTGCCGCAGTCAGTGAGCCTGAAGCGAACGAGCGAGGCAGCTCTCTAATCAGCAAAAGATTACATTATAGGGGCTTGCAATCACGCAAATGGGAGATTTAGGATGCGCAGTGGTATGCGCAAGGAATTGTGGTTATGCGCGAACGGAAATATTTTAGGATGCGCAGTGATATGGCGCAAGGAATTGTGGTTATGCGCCAATGGATGATTTAGGATGCGCAGTGAACCATGTGCTTGCTTGTGTGTAAATTGTATGCATCAACTTCATGCCAGATGACGAATAGATGGCGAGGTGTGATAACGGTTAGCGGTCCAAAAATTACCGATTACCAATAATCTAATAACATTGAACCACAAGCCGAAGAGACTGAAATTCGTTCTACCTTGTTTAGTTGTATAAAACGCTCACACAGTTCGTATTACGTTGAACATTGTGCTGCACCGGCGGTAGCCCTAAGATATCAGCTTACTTTGTATAAATAGCTAAAAATAAATAAATAAATAAAAAAATCAGCTACGAAGGCAATGCAAAGACAACTGCACAATCACAACAAGAAAGTCAAAAAAAAAAAACAAGAGCGCGACTTGTGCTGTTTTGAAAACCATGCTACAAAAAAAGAACATACGCGCATTAAATGTCGCTCGCCCAAGACAACGGAACATTTATCAAATCACCTACAACATGTCATTTTATACAAACAAGCAAACGAACTTCGTCTGAACAACTTTTCCATCTCGACTACTTTACTCTCGTTCGAACAGCTAATTCACCTCCCCAACTTTACTTGGCGGCGAGTTGGTTAGTGGCGAGATGGTTTCTTGGTGGCGAGATGACCGGATACAGTGACAAGGGATCGAGACAATAAAGCACATACACATACGATTCACTTCTACCTCTCCTTTACCAGAAAATCAAAAGGATGGAAATCGAAAGATGTGGAAATTGAAAGATGGGAAAATTGTAGCAGCAGAAATCTCACTTATAAATTCTGTACCGGTACGCATTAAATGTCTCTGGAGTGTTGACATTGTCGAAGACGCGTCAGGCATCGCCGGATATGTGAAAATGCTAAAACTTAAGTTTAAATTTATGTTCGGATGAAAAGGAGTAGATCGTACCATATATGAAATAAGTGTGTTCTACACTTTCCGTTTGCTTTTATCATTCTAAAAGTTTTAGTAACGATGATTTCTCTTCATCTCATTTAAGAATCAGTCGACCACGGAGGCGAGACTGTTAAGAAATGACATACTTGTGAAAGTCAATAACATCTCCTGCACATCGTTTTACAAGTAAATCAGAGCAAAAATTCTTATCGGAATTCACGCGACATCCTCGTGTTGTTAGTGGCACAATGCACTCTGGTCAAATGCAATGCATTCTGGTAAAAAGTCATGAATTCGATAATTCGCACTCCCTTTTACATATTCTTTTAATCTTAAATCCTGATTATGTTGCTGCTCGCTCGCTACGCTCACTCCGCAACAATTAACTTGACTTATGTAAAAATTTGCCTTTCCTTTATTTCAGGGTCAAATTTCTGCTTGCAAAACGTGTATTAAGTTCAAATTCTGGTGAAGAAAAGGGCACTTGCACGCAATATCTATTCACTCCCACAAAGCACCCAACCCAATAACAATTTCAATTGATTTCCTATCATAACGATTCAAGTATCTTGTGCAAATGAATTTTTCACAGTTCAGTTCATAGGGTAACTGTTAGCATACTTAAAGTTGTTCTCTCTTTCGGCAGCATTATTACCATTTAGGTATACTTGTCTAGTAATAATAATAATGGATGACCTGAACTTGTACGGAGCCAACAAAGACCAACTAGACTCACTTATTCTAGTAGTCTGGATCTTCTCACAAGATATCAAGATGTCGTTTGGGCTTGAAAAGTGTGCTGTCCTGGAAATGAGAAGGGGAAGACAAGTTGTTAGTAGCGGAATAAACCTACCCGATGACCAGCATATCGGGGAAATAGGAGAAGAAGGCTACAAATACCTTGGCATTTTACAGTTGGACCAGAATCTCAATACCAAGATGAAAGCAAAAATAACATCTGAGTATATCAGACGAGTCAAGAAGTTATGTAGATCAAAACTGAATGGAGGAAATCTAATTGGTGGTATCAATACTTGGGCTGTAGGCGTAGTACGCTACAGCGTAGGGATGGTGGATTGGACCATGGAGGAAATGGCCAGCATGGATAGGAGAATTAGGAAGATCCTGGCAATGAATGGCTGTCTACAGATCAGGAGTAATGTTGCAAGGCTGTACCTCCCAAGGAAGGAAGGGGGAAGGGGACTGATTGGAATTGAGGTGTGTAAGAAAGGAAAGAAAATGCCTGTATGGCTACCTAAGGGAGAGCATAGAGTGGATGCTTCAAGCGACAATGAAAGAGAAGGTAATTGTTGAAGAAGAAAGCCTCAAGGACTATCAAAGTAGGATAAAAGACGAGAAAGTTAAGAGCTGGAAGGAGAAAGCCTTGCACGGCGAGTTTGTCCAGCGAACATCAAATGTAGCCGGAGTGGAGTCATGGAAATGGCTTCGGAATGAATTCTTAAAAAAAGAGACAGAAGGCTTGCTACTAGCTGCACAGGAACAAGCCTTAAGAACAAACTCTATCAAGCACAGCATCGATAAGACCTCAGAGACACCAATATGTAGACTG
>JAHPZR010038108.1:35000-46211 GCA_019787425.1 Platygyra sinensis | reverse complement strand
GTCAGGCAACTGTAACTTGTTGTTTACAAATTAAAATACTTTGTTCCTATGAAGTTTCTAAGTAAATATACTAGGGCAGATATCAAAGTATTATCAAACGCGATAACCATATAGACCACCATTTGATATTTGCTTTATTGCACGTCGTAGCCGCAATTTAATCTCTTTTCGATTTAAAAGTCGAATTTATATTAAAGGTTTCCGTTTCACGTTATCAAAATTAATCATATTCTGGAAATATGAATAAAGAAAAGAAGATCACACTCTCGGCTTCTATCTCTTAGTACTTTTCGGAGAATCGATGAAATCAATTAAAGGAAGAAGTGTGATGGTCATTTTGATGCTTTGAGGCGAAAATACCTTCAAAATGAAAGGCATGTGGCGTGGCATGTGGTGAGATATGTATGCCAAGGACAAAGGTTAGCTAATAGCTGATAAAATTAATAAGTTTCATATGTGGCTCATATGTGGCTCAAATACAGCGAGATGATTTGCCGAATGAAGGCCAGTGACCGCTGGGTTCTGTTTCATTATTTTCACGAAGAACTTTGGCCTTTATATCCATTCCCAAGTTCAGAGGCAAACAAGTGTCCCTTATGCTGAGATATGAAAAAGAACAGACAGAGGGCGCGCACAAGATCGTTCTGCTCAGTAGCTTTCACTCGGGAACAGGTAAGAGCCCTATCACTTCATCTTTTTTTTTAAAAAAAAAAAAGAAGATTGGGTGTGTTCTTGTGCAGGTGCGAAAGGGTTGAATTAAACACGTGGCATTTCATGGCACAGGTGTCAAATTATCTGTCATCACTCTCATCACTTCTCGCAATTCAGTGTCATTAGTTCATAAAAACTTCCGATTGAGCTAATCACCTTTACTTCTTGTGTAAGTTTTAAGTCATTTTGGCATTTTGTTTATGTCTAGCACACGTCACTTTAACGGCATGTTCATAGTTAAGTCACGAAGCCTTAATTTGTCTAGTTTGCTCGTTCTATTTCACTTTTTATTCTTGTAGTGTGTCAACGAAGTTTCTTTCTAATCACCACTGATAAAAATAATCTAGAAAGAGGGCCGCATCGCGTTGTCTGTTTAGCTTGCAAAGTGTTGCCTGAATTTCTTGTCTGGAATGCGGTGCTTTGATCCATTCAAGACCTCTTCTATTCAACTACACACATTCTTCTAATGAGATTTGCGTCCCATCGTTTTGTCGACTCAGAGATTAATCGGTCTGTCCACTTTTCCCACTCTTAAACCTTTTCATACACCGTCCGGCCTTCGAGCCTCAGTGACCCTCTGCAAATTTCACAACTGCATTTTGTTGTGTTTCGAATTTCCCCTTCGGAAGAAAACTGTCAGTCTTCAGAAGCATACCGCGTGGTGACCTTCGAGCCACCTTCTCCTCTTGGCTGCTCTGCGCCCTTTTGATTAGGCGCAAGCATATCGCAAATTCAATTTGATATAGTCTCTCTAGATTAGTAATGCCGTTTTGGAAAAATTCCTGTGGTCGCAAGAAAACGACGCTATATAAACCCGGGCGTTTAATGAAATTCAATAGATATTACTCTTATTAGCTACAGTTTATTCATAGTTCAGTCAAATTTGAGTTTCTCATTCGGCGGTTTGAAACACCACTTGATCCTCTCCGATTTCGCGACAAAATTGAGATTGTTCTGGTGTAATTAACAAACTATGCTCTGCTGACAACTTTCGCGTTACAGATAGATTCTCCCTAAAACGCTATGTGTGGTTGACGTGTAACAGTTTTCTCCTGATCCTTCTTATCCATTCCCTCCGCCCACGACATTGAATCTAGACTTACTAAGCTATTCTTGGGTCAGCTTCGCCTCACTGATAGATTTATTGGTTTATCGTGTACCCTGATTGGCTAAAACTATATTTATTAGACTATAAAAATAGGCCAAATCTAGGCATACCAAGTTTTATTTCTCAATTGTCATGACATATATTTTGCCTATTAAGAAGTCGAAGTCTTGCAAAATACCGACGATGGTCATTTGAGAACACTTGAAAAAAAATTCTCGTGTTCTCGAACGTTCCCTGACGTTTTGTGACAGTGTAAATCCCTGGCGTAGGTTTCATATATATAGAGAATATGCTGAATAATTGAGGTTTTAACGGCCAAGACAGCGTTTGGAAGAGAGAAGAAGGGTTCATTGTTTTTAGTTTAACTAGCGGGAAAACGATTCAGAAGCTGCTCTGTACAGACACTACTAGTGAAATTCATTCGATCATATTATTCAGACATGAGCTGTTAGCAATTGAACTGATTTCTTTTTAGCTCTCTGGATTGTTGATCTCGTCCTAGGTTTTGTAAGCAGATGCTAGTCATAGGTAACTATAAACTGACAGCGCATATGGCACCTCCCAGGGGCACCCAACGACAATTTTCGGAAATATATCTGTTCGGAAGGACGATGTGAGATCTAGAATTTTCGGAACATTTTTTGTTAAAATTTCCTGGCCTTGCCTGCTTCTCCTAAAGATTTCGAACATCTAAATATGGTATAGTTGCCTATTTTTAACGGATTTTTACCCTAAAAAGGTCACCTATAATTTTCGGCGAGCCTTTTTTCTGGCTGAAATTTTCGACAAGGTAAGTTTTGATCCCTTGTAATTTTCGGATCACTAGACTTTCAGCTAGGAAATCCGAACAGATGAAAATTTTTTAGGGGATAAAAATATGCCTATATCTACCGTTTAAATACCAAAATACTTTCAACAATGCTATGTTTTAGTGGTTTTCGAACTATATTCTCGTTGCGGTGCCCCTGACCTCCCCAAAATATGCATCTCACGATGGACTGTTTTCATTGCCTGTCCGAATAACACAAAGTGCGGAGATGTTAATCACTTCTGACGGGCAACCCGTGGGAGGGTGTGTGGGTTAGTGCGCTAGACTCCCGCTTCAAACCGGTGTTCGAAGTCGCTATATTGTGTCCTTGAACAAGCCGCAACTCTCCCAGCCACTTCTTTCTACCCCAGAAAGCTTTTAAGTGGAAGGATAGATTTGGTGGGGAAATCTGGCGAAACTGCACGCCAGTTGAATAATCTTACGATAGAATAGCACGGCATCCAGAGGGTGGGGATCGATAGAGAGCAATTAATGCACTCCTGGCTTTTTCATGCTCCAAAAACCGAAAGCCGGAAGGCTTCTTTTCTTATCCAATCTTTAGTATTCCGATTTCTACTAAATTCCTCTTCCAAGGACAGACCCTACCCATTATCCCTGTAGTAAAATCAGTTTTATGTTAAGAAATATTTGGTCTTACATTCAACGGTTCCCAGTTTGGAAAGTAAAAGTCATCAATACCATAAAGTTGAAACACAATTCATCAAACTAAATTTCAGCGTCATCAGTTTTAGAGATGCTTTGCCCTTTGTTATTTAATACTGAATATGAAAGGTAAGAGGAGACCACGGAAATTTTTCAGTTAAAAGCGTGCCATAAGCCTCTAGTGGCAATTTGAGCGCTGTAATTCAAGCCTCGAGTTAGTCTTGGACTGAAGCCTAATTGCATAAGTGTTCCGCAATTCAACAGTTAGGGCTTTTGCAATTTGTCATCATCAATATTGCCGTGCACATCGATCTGAGTTCTTCAACAGCGTTAGCGGGAGGTCAGATTAACGATGTTTCCCATGCCCCCTCAACGAGTGTCTTCGAAATCAAAAAAATTCTTCTATTGATATTTATGGCAAAAAAGATGTTGTTGTCTTTTAGCTTTCTGGTTCTTTGCCACAGACAGCTAATTAGAAGGTTGCAAGATGACAAATGCACGCCAAAATTCGGAAAGCGATAAATCTTGATAATTTAAAGACGGATTAATTTGTGGCATTGTACATCGTGGGCTGTCAAATCATCGCCTTAGTGATCATCTGCTAAAAAGAAAAACTCTTCTAATTCTTCCGGCATTGCACCAAAATACAAATATACGCCACGAAAGGTTATCTGTAAAACTACTTACATTGTTCAATAAAATTCTAGATCCCATCACTCGAGTCCTTTGTTTCAAGACGTGCTCGAAAAAGCGAGTACGCCGATATTAGTTCGGCCAAATTCTTTACAAGTGGCGGACTTAATCTTAGAGAAAAAATTTTACAGAGATCCAATTATTGCGTTCTTTGATAGAACTTCGTTCCATGGAAAATTCTTATTCTTTCTACGTACGCCCATATTAGTTCGGCCAAAGTTCTTACAAGTGCAGACTTAATCTTTAGAGAAAAACTTAACAGAGAACCAATTATTGCGTTCTTTTTATAGAACTCGTTCCATGGAAAATTCTTATTCTTTCTACTTATTAACCGGTGTGGAACGCACCCTGGCTATTTGTTGGCCAGTTTCTCGACCAAAATATACAGCCGGTCTTTTCGACGTGTAATCGTTCAACTAGCTTTAACTATCGAATCCAATAAGTGTTTCGTTAGCTAGTCATTCATATTTGTCTCTTGTCACTGCCGGGTGAATTCATTGCAACGTAATCATGAGATTTTCCCCATTGGAACTCAGCCAAAATTTTCGAAGCTTACACATCTTATGTCATGCACTCTATGGGCAGAAGTCCCAACTAGCTGAGGCCAGAGCGGCCCTCAGAACTCAGGCCTTAATCTTCTCATTCGAAAATTAAATCCCTCTAACACATCGACAACGATACCCTTAGTCAGCGGCTCTGATCTACAAGGTGCTCACGCGCACGTCTGTATTGGAATTATAACCATGGTATCACGGACAACCTTTTTTTAAAAATAATTCTAAGGCAACACTACATGTACATAGTTTCTATCTACTCTTTCGCTTCTTACATTGTACTGCGTGGCATTCGTAAAACGGGACTTAATCTTGCAACGAACAAGAGATTTCCTCAAACTGGGGACGTGAGAATTTAGAAGCCGGGGAAAAATCGACAGTAATCGTGTGTGTTTTATGAGTAGATTCAAACAATTTCATGTTTTGTGCGAAAGCTAATGTGGCCCCTGGATCCTTCTTAGTTTCTGCTAAGTTTCACAGGTTTCTCGATAGACTGTAAGGGCAAACGCGGCAATTTGCAGGGAGGCTCTGGATCGAACCTTTACTCGAGAGGACTTAAGTGGGGGGGAGGGGGAGGAGGGGGGGCAGGCGGGGAGGGGGGTGGAGGGGGGTGGACGGGGCTGCGGAGGCAGCGTGGGGGCGGCGAGAGGGGGAGTGGAGGGCGGTTTAACCCAAAAACTGCACCAAACCATTGTTTTCAAACTGTTCTCATGCTAAGATTTAATTCCAAACCATAGCAAAGGATTCATTTTTAGAAAGCTTAAAGACCAAAGATTACAAAAAAATATGTATGTTTTGCACCCTAAAACTGTATTATAATGACACCGGCTGATCGAGTAACATCTGCCACCTGCCGGGGAATGCCAGAGCTTTGTTGAGAGAAGATAACTCCTACAAGAACTGATCCAAATGAGTAAGTTTAACATTAAAAAAAAAGACAAATAGCTTACTGTTTTAAGAAGAGAGATTTTTGAAAAGTTTAAACACATGAAATGGCGACCTGTTAAATCTGATACAGAGAATCCAGCACAAGTTTCAATCAAGAGAAAATGAGTGTTTCAATTCAATGCATAACCTCGACACAGTGCACTTGACGGAAAAACTTCCTTCTTCAGTGAAAAACACAAACTTGAACTTACTCAGAACAACAAACCCTGAAAATTTCAGCTCCCTTGGACGAATCCTTCTCAAAATATCTTTCTCCAAGGCAAAAATAAAAAGAACTCGTTTTGAGAAAATGAGCTTTGAAACATTAGTAACAGAAATTCTCAAAATAAAACTTGAATACCGTTAGATTCAAATTGCAAGTGCGATAAAAAGAAAACCCCTTCGAATTTTGTTTACAGAAGTTTAGGTTAACCGCCCCCTTTACTCAAACAAGTCTCTTCCTATTAAGCTCTAAAAGTGAATTTTACGGACAAGCTGAAAACCCGCTGGCTTGGAGAGAACACCTAAAACTCGTCCACGAGAAATAACAGGCGAGGCAAAAATCCTGCTCTGTGTTCAGTGAAAACTGGGATAAGCTTGCACAATGTGGGCCACTTCAGACGTAGAACAGACTTAATCCTTTATAAAACAAAAATCAGTAAAAATGTCCAAAGTTGTTGTGTGGATATCACAGCAGTTCCGGTTTATGATCAGATCTGGGTTTCCCCAGATAAACTTTTAAAACATTTACGGCGAGTTTGTTCGCGACGACGCGGGCAAGGTTTACAATCCCGTTGTAATAACGCCGCAAAATAAACGCAAAACAACTGAAGCCGATTATGAACTCAAATATAAAAAAGACAATACCGTCCCAAGTTAATCTCGATCTGGAGAAACAAATGATTGTGTTTGGTTTGGCTGAGTTAGGTTGAGGACAAACAGACAAGGCGAAGCTTGCATGCTCCTCGCCTGTCGCAACTTGTCCTTGCAGCTGTCTTTCGCTATTCAAGAACTACTATCAGTATTCCTTAGTGATTGAGAGGTCTTTCGTTGGCGGGTTGCGATGACAGCCTTAAGTATTAGCAAATCTTTGTAACCAAAATGCTCATGCATTTCAGACACATTGTTTCAGACTAATAAAGGCCTATAGAAAAGTAAACTCGCTCCCAAATGAGAACTGTCAAAATGGGACCATGGTTAAGATGACTCAGCTATTTCACAAGTCGTACTTTTTCGACACTACTTTTTCCTTTATTTCCCATTTTCCGATCCCTTGAAAAAAACAATTCAATAAGATGAAAACAAGTCAGATTTATTACCCGCATTTAAACGAGACGGGCTATGCTCGCTATTTAATGGTTTTCCGCAAAGTGCCCTTGTTTAATTAAAATGCGAACTTTGACAACCATTCCAGTCAAAGACCTTTTTTCTCTTGAACTATGGATGACACTAATTATTATTATTTTTTATTTTATTAATTTAATTATCATCAGTAACTGAGTTATCGTGCGCCTTTCGGATTAAACCGTGAGCACTCCCGCGCCCCCACCGTATGGACTGACCATGCTGCGGCAATCAATATCGCACGCTAACGAGATATCTCCGCACATGTAGCTCCTAATAGCCGTACGTTCAGAAGGCAGAAACGAATGTGTCTGACTAATTTTGTTTTTAGATATGGGTTAATTAAACTTTTCCTTCCTTTTTTCTGCACCTTAAAATGCGTGAGAGTCTGCTTGTTGTGTAGTCGGAGAGTGGAAGGGTCATGCACCTTAACTGTTTTATTCCTGTCAGGCATCACTCAAATAACGTAAAGGGTAACATTTTAGAGATATTTGCACGAAAGAGGAGTAAGTTATATTGGGAAGTGCTTTATAGGAAAATTGCTTACAAATTGGGATGAAAATTAGAAGGAACATCAAACTTTGTGACCATTGCGGAGGATTTGTTTGAGTGTGTTATACAAAGATGAAAGGCTGCAGCAAAAACTTTACACTAACAAAAAAAATAAATTTATCTCTTGAACTGGCTATGGACTACACTAATTGTTTTTTAATTATATAAATCTAATTATCACCAGTAACTGAGTTATTTAACACTCGTGCACGCGCGAGCACTCCCCACGACCCTGTGTGGACTTCTGACCATGCATCTCCGCACAGATAGCTTTAACTTGCCGTGTGATCAGACGGCAGAAACGAGTGTGTCTGACTAATTTTAGATTTGGATATGGGGGTTAATTAAACTTTTCTTTCTTTTTTCCACACCTTGAAATCGGTATGAATCTGCCTCTTCTGTAGTGAAGTGGACAGTGGAAAGGGTCACGCCTCTTTTCACTAATCGTGTTTTCTTGCTGTCAGGCATCACTTAGAAGGTAACATTTTAGAGATTTTTGCACGATAAGAGGAGTAAGTTAAATTTGGAAGTGCGTAAGGAAAATAGGGCATAACAATTGGGATGGAAATTGGAACAAACACCAAATCATGTGACGATTGCAGAGGATTCGTATGTAATTCCACAAGATGCAAAGCTAACAAACAAACACACAAATTAGAGCGTTGCCATTTGATTTTTTTTTTTGTTATAAAATAAAACGTATCAGTTCACATGGTTAATGGCGACCTTAACCCTTTGGCGCGGTAGCCCTGATACTAATTCTTTCGCCTCAGGGAAATTTAACTTCAGCTGAAAGAAAGATTCATCGAAGAGCACGGCAAAGCACGACAAGGGCTTGCAATTTAGTATTAAACCCCTAGAACTCAAAAATAATCTCTGCGCTATTTGGTATCAAGCCTATTGTAGGTCCGAAGTCTGCGCAAATCAGTACCAAGCTCTGTTGATGTAAGTCGAAAACGTTCTCTGTGGTCATGCTCTCCTTACATGTTCACAATCGATCATTTCTGCGTTTCTGATTCAAGGAAAACAAATCCTGGTTATCTACACTTCGTTATTAGGGATCTTACGCACTTACGACCGTACGCCTATAAAAAAAATGTGTTTCTATTGTACTTGGGAATTTCGCATTTATTTGGAACTACCCAGTGTGTCTGTCGTTATTAAAACTTGTCCCTGCTGAATATGCCACGAATGCGTTTATTTCCAAATAGAAATACGAAACATTAACCGTTGTGGTTCACGTTCTCGATACAACGCAGAATTTTGTCATTTAACGTTGTTGTTTTGCAGAGGATGGCAAAGAAATGTACAGAGATTTGTAACGCACGTGCACAGCTATTGTTTTGCTCATTAAACCTTTTGTTTGGTGACGTCCTCGTTGCCGTCGTGTTTTGCATAAGGTCCCTATTGAAACCAGGAGCTCCACTTTTATAGGATTGTGTTAAATGTGCAACAGAAATCACAAACAGCAAAATTTCAAGGGAATATCCATAAGTTGACACAATTTGTTTAAAAAGTGGAAACAGATTTCAGCATTAATTAGTTAGCTTTTTAGTTTGCATGGCCGCTATCGCGGCAATAGGACTGAGTGGAGTCCAATGCGGTCTGTTATCATACGAGTGATTACACATCGAATTGGACGACACGAAGTCCAATTACCAATTAATCATAACAGTTGCAATTTTCGAGAAAAGAAGAATAGCCAAGTTATGAATGAAAGGGAAAATTAGCATAAAAAGACTGACAAAGGGGGTGTAAATTGTTTTATGTCCCTCAGAGGGTCATGACTGGTTGATTGAAACTACAAATTTGAATGTGATTAGCTGATTAAGGGCGCGTCTTTTGGGATCAATCCGGAATAAGAATGATTGGAATAATGCGAGGAAGCGTTTGTTTGGAGCTATTCTCATTCCGAAATTCCTGGATTTCCATTCCGGCTATTCTTCTTCCAGGAGCAGAATGGCCGGAATATATTCCGGAATATCCCAAACGAACACGCCCTAAAAACTTAGAATGTGATTGGCCGATTACAACATGGCAAGTGAATTAGAGGAAAACTACAGGAGTTTTTTTTACCAGTCTTAATCGAGGAAATTGATTAGGTCTGGGACTTGTCCTTCAGTGATATTTCAGTGAACTTGACCGATTCTGACCGATGTAGTGTTGTTTAATTTGATGATGATAATCTTGCACAAGGGGTGTTATGTTCTGCGATGCAGGCGGATCTAGGGGAGGGTGCAGGGGGTGCGCACCCCTCCCCTGAGATGAAGCCTTCTTCGTATTTGCTTTTAAAATTTGTTCACCTCACCGGTCAGTGACGTCATTCCTTAGAGGTGCACCCTCTCCCAAGGAAAATCCTGGATCCGCCCCTGCAACGCTATTACTTTGGATCTTCCTGTAAACCTTTTTCGTTTCTCACAATTCAGTTTCCAGAATATAAACCACTTTTAAAGAGGTGTTTCCCTAGGGAATATCTCAAAAGAAAACTGTCTCGCCCCCTTTCCCTAAGTGTACGCCGCACCCGAAGTTTCCCGTCTTTTCCAACCATCATTTCATTTCGATCAAAGAAGGGGTCGAAGGAGCCTTATGAAAACGAAAAACTGCGCAAAAAAATCGCCCAAAACCCGCAATAAATTTCGTCCGAAACTGAACACCAACTAAAACCCTCACTGACAAAGCTTTAGTAGGCCGGCTTCAGAATCTCTTTCTGTTATTTAATTTTCATACGTCTAACCTTGCTTAACTTTGCGAAGCCGGTTCTTTCATCTTATTCCCTCATTAGTGTCATCCTAGTCTAAATATCTCCTTGTATTTTTTGTAAATCAGCTCCACAGACCTATAGCACTGTGAAACTAGCCTGAATAAAATGCACGACAAAGTGAATTTCGGTAAACTGTACTCTTTGATTACCATTGTCAGAACTCAGTTTCGTTTGTGTAATCACAATGGCAGCCGCATTTTACAACAAACTACTCAGTTTAGTTTACAACCAAACGAACAGTCTCTCTGCTTTTATTCTACGTGAACGAATAATGTTCTTCCCGCGACGAAAAGGGGAGCGAGACAACCCGGCGATATATTGTCCACAGTATAAGGTCAAAGTCCACAAGATAGCTGTACTATCCCTGTCGCGTGATATTTGAAAAATAGTCTTATGCTTTGATGCTATCTTAAGCTTTTCAAAGTCTACTTGGCAGCCATTTCGATTCAAATAAATGCTGCTAAAGAGACTAAGCTTGTCATGCATTCCCCTGAAAAAAAGTCTGGGTAGAAGATTATACAAGAAGCTCCTTGGAAATACAGTTTTAGGCCCCGTTCAGACGTCGTCGTGCCTCTGCCGTGCCGAACTATAAAAATAAATTGCAACTTGCTTAGCTTCGACTGTAGCGCAGTAGAAAAGCAACTCTGCCGGATTCAGGACGTTGTGCCAGAATCGAACCAAATTCAGGATTGCAGACTGAAGCTTTGCAACAATTCTCCTCCTAACTCCCCGTGGAAACGCTATCTCACCAAAATACATTTAGATGAATTTTGTTTGGAGCGACAGAAGCATGACGTTTGAATCGTTGCCGTGCCAGAGTCGTGTAGCACGGCAGAGCGGCTTGTCAGCGGAAGCAGGAGGTCTCAACGGGGCCTTGTAGGACGAATGCAGGGTGTAACTTCCTTTGAAAAACCGGAAAAAACGTAAAATGCACTAAACAGAAGAATCCGAAAAACTGCCATGATTTTTGACAAAAATCGAAAACCAGACTCTGAACTGGAGAAAACCGCAAGCCGCATAAGTCACCAAAACCGGAAAACCACACATTTTAAATGCAAAAACCGAAAAACCGAACCAAAAATTGGCCAAA
>JAHPZR010038108.1:0-30000 GCA_019787425.1 Platygyra sinensis | reverse complement strand
AATGTAATGTTTGACGCTGGTTCAGTTGTAAAAGAGATTTGATAAATGTTGCTCAGTATGTAGCGACTCGAAATGAATTTAGAAACTGTTTGCTCATGCAGTGGTCTCGTGCCGTCGCTTATCGCGTGATGGCGAAAATGCCCGTGTACATTTCGGGCAGGCAACCTGATAAAGGCACGTGCATAACTGAAAATATATTAGCTTCCCAGAAACCGTCAATATATAGGTAGAGACCACTTTGATATCGGACGCAAGTTTAGGTGTCTGTGAAAAAGAAAAGGATAAAGCTTTGTACCTCGGAAATGGTTTACTTTTCGAATAATTTGCATTTTCTTGAAGAGATACTTTAAATACAGTAGGCCTGCTTAATTTTTGAAATAACACGAGTGTTTAAGACATCACTGTGTATCAGATAAGCAGTGTATGAATGCTGAAGCTCACTCAAAAAATACACAGGTAAAGAAAAGTTTTTCCCAGACAACTGTTGATATGTACGTTCTGAATTTATTATTCAACATTTTATGACAAAAACAACTGTGTCCAGATATGCCCTTTGAATGTTATGATCAGAAAACGCTTGTCTATATAATTTACTGTCTACATAACGCAAACACTCCCAGAATCTCTATTTGTCACTTAGAATGTTTGAAATTGGGGAATTTGAAAGTAGTATGTGCTAACTATTCATTGTTATCACAGAGTCATGTCTTGTGAAATTAGATGCGCTGAATATCACAAAATTGTGCTTTGCTGATCAATACTTTAGTATTGTGTTTCATCACTCATGCAAAGAGCTGTGAAATGTTTGCCTCAGTCTCCAATTCTGTGGAATAGAGTGGAATTTGCTTGAAAAACAATAGTAAATTACACATGTATACGAAGCTACCGTACTTTAAAATTTGATTGTCAGACTCGACACGGAAAGTTTTAAATGGGCTTTTAGTGTTTCAAACATAACTTAGCCTGTTTGCTACATGTAGTAGAAATTACAAATGTTATGTGGTTTTGTTCTAATCAAAAATCTGTTACCACACTTACCTGTCTTAGAAAAGATGTTTTCCTCTTGGAGAACATCCAGTAAAATAGTAGAATCTCTGGTTCAATGTTTACTCTACCATCACTTCCATACAACACATCATTAAAGCTAACACATTTCAGGGCGCGACGATACATCATGGCAATTTGAAATAACCAAGTAAACGAGCTGAGTAGAATTTGTTTCCACTACTCTTGGCCTATTTTAACTGATGAATCTTCAGTGTTTATTCCTAAACATGATGCTGAAAAACTGTTTACATTTCGGTCTTCTACAGCTAAAGTAGTGCAAGTTACACTGTGATAACTTGGTTATGTCATGTTTGTAATCTTAAATAACTTCAACATTGTACTTAAATAATCTGTCCGTAAAGAACTGCCATTAGCTGAGAAATGTTATGTCCAATGTGAGCACCTCAAACATGAAGTGTACAAATGTTTAAATAAAGTTACAAAGTCACCTTTGATGTAGCCTGCGTTACCTTTGATGCTACTTCTCATTTATTGCAAACATAGTGATTTTAGGGATTCTGAAATCTTCAAGGCTGTGATCTAAGTTTTCCCCAGTGTAGCATTTTTTATTACTAGCCTAGGTAGAATGGACAACATAGAATATCCCATGATGATCTCAGTTCAAGTTTGAAAATTAGTTTCACTTTCTCTTCCATGTAAGAAACACTAATGAGTGACTGATGCGTAAATGAAATGTAGTGAGCACTACCAGTACTCTTTGTCGTTTTTTTTTACTGTGAAAAAGATATTTTTAGTTGGGCATTTTGTTTTCACTTTTGAACCTGTTTGTTTTTAGAATGAAGGGGTTAATAATAATCTTTGCCAAAACTTGGACTGCGAGAACTGAGCTCAGTTTAAAGCAATGAGTTCAAAACCAAGTGCAAAGACCTCAAGGAAATGGAAAGCAGCTTCACTCTTGGGTGGGGACTAATGGCAAGTGCAAAGGGATCTACATTCGGCCTTCATGTTCACGAAATAAAACAAACCTTACTGTACTAGCAAAACAAAGGAGGCAGCTGTATCTCTGTATTTATCATACTGATAGCGCAGCTGTCAGACCTATCTTAGGGTTTAGCTGGTTATAATAGTGGGCTGTTGCTGGAAGTTTTTCAGCTGACAAACACCTTTTCATCACCTGATTTCAGTAAGGACAGGCTGAGAAGGACCTTTGCTAATTTTGATCCACACAATCCAGTTGCCCCTTAATCACAAGTGGGGCACAGCATATTTTTATATTTGTCTCTGGCTGCAGTGCAGTACAAATCTAGACAATCAAAAACATGCCACAGACCAAGATGTCAAAGTTGATCAGACAAATAATATCCAAGCTGTTATAATCATTTAAACCAAACTGACCTCAAGAATAGCAGTGGTGGTTTATTTGGAAAGATAACAATTATTATATCTTAATAAACCTAACAGGATTTTAATTTGGCGAGCCTTCCAGGGACAGATACCAAAAATTCTGACAATGAGCTCATTAACGACAGGCACGGCAAGTTAGGGCAATGCTATTTGAATTCTTAGAGGATAAGCATTTTTTTTTCCAAGGAGGTGGGGTGGTCTCCTCTCACCTTAAACCCACCTTTTGCTCTAGATAAGAAAAAAAAAATCAATGTAAGGGGATTATTTACATGATTGTGTAACAGTTATGAAAATTGGGTTAAGAAAACTGGCATCCTCTAATATTTTCCCTAGTGTTATTTGCTCATTGCATGTCTGTTGTATTATTTTGCTATTTCTCAATATAGTCAAAAAATGGTCTGTTCGCATTTTTCAAATGTTTTTAACCATGTGAAAAAAACACATGAATATACTTATCGAGTTACAGGGTGTTATGTATCACAGTTGATTTTACAGGTTCTAGTTAAACAGTGACTCCTTGACACTTGATAATCTCAGATCAGTAAAAGTTCTTTTCCAATAATTGACTTTGTTAAATATGTTTGAAAGTTATGTTCAGAGTTAATAAATTAAGTTAATTTACTTAGGTTGACTAAGGTGTTGAATTTTTTTCAGGAAGTTGGAGGCAATACATGTAAATCTAAAATTATGTGTCCAGATTGACGAGCCTGGGGCCAGTCCAGTTTGTGGCAGTGATGGAAGAACGTACAGCAGTCGATGCCTTTTACAGTTTGCTAAATGTCGTGGTCATAAAGTTAAGATGGTCCATAAAGGAAAATGCAAAGGTCAGAAAACTTTTCCTTCTTGCTGAACAGGCAGAAATGACACAACAACTGTGATGTTATGTTGAATTATAAGAATTCTAATGCTAGGAAAACTCTACCAAGCATTATTGGCATACAATAAGTGCACAGGCTAAGAATTTGTAGCTGCAGATCTTTGTGTGCATTGCAGATCTGTTATACAGAGGCAATAAAACTTAAATTATTAACCTTTGGGTTTTCATACATAACCTGACCTTTACCACGATAATAAATTTATTTTTTGCCAAAAAATGTTTTGGGAGCAAACACTATTTTTATCTAATTGCAGATACCAAGCCATTTCCATTACAAGATGACAACTTGGTATCACCAATAACATCAAAATGCCTTCGTGACAGACAGCAAGCATTAACAAATGCCTTATCAAAAGACCTTATCATGTTGGGTGTCTTTGTTCCAAAATGTGAAGCAGATGGTAGTTACTGCCGAGTGCAATGCTTGAATACATCACGTTATTGTTGGTGTGTAGACAGTGATGGCAAAGAAATCCCAGGGACCAGAGTGCGTCTTCGACAACCAAATTGTCCAACAGTTGCGCACAGTGAGTTTCCATAACATTTATTTTTATTCATTCAAAATATTTGCCCATTTCTGATTGGTTAAAACCAAAAGCATTATTCACCATAACCAGCTGCTGTTTGCCAAATTTAGAAAGAATTTTGTCATATTGAACCAATGACATCAAAAGTGAAGCCTGCTGCAGATTATTGAACCGTCCACCGAGAAAACTTGGGGATCGGCTGAGGTTCAGGTTGTGTTATTTGAGATGAGCAGCAAAACAAAGAGCTCATTTTCTCCTTAGGAGTACGAAAATATTTTGAATAAATAATAATTAAAAGCAGTTATTGAATATGGCTTTCATAGGATATGAAGAATTCTGCAGATCTCAGAGGGTATTATCCACCTCGGCCTTCAGCTGGGTGGATAACACCCTCCTTGATCTGCAGAATTCTTCATAATTATACTACTCAGCCTCATTTAATGATTGCTGAATAATGCCAGTTTGTGTGCAACAATTATTACATTCTGCATTTAACTCTCTATGCTAATGTCCCGAGAATGTCCTTAACTTAGGAAAGGCACTTACCTCTCACTGTTAGGCTGTGTGGTTCTTACTTCTTAACAAGTCTAGTAATACTTAATACTTAGTACTTAAATTTGCATTTTGAGTAAGTTTTCTTCCCTCTTTTAGCTCAGCCACCAGAGAAACCAATAGCAAAAGGATGGAAGCCATCAAAACCATGTACTAATTGTAAAGGTATCAAAACCATCATGACTGTATAAAACAATGAGTGCAAAACTGAACTATTAACCCTTGGCCAGTGTTAATTAATATTTAATGCAGCACAATTAAGGCTTGTTGGACCAAGCAATAAATTAAGCATTAAAAACAAATTCACATTTGACACGGTTAAAAAAAAACACCCTGAAAGAAGTGCACCAGTTAGCATATTACAAGTTTGGCCAAAGAATGAGTCTGAGGCCTAGCACAAATCAACTCAGTCTCTCTGTACGTAGTAGCTCCTGATCAGGGCAAGGTTTCAACCCACAACCTGTGCCCCAGCCAATCGCCTTAATATTGTTGCTGTCTGATCTACACTGTGTCAAAATTTTATTCTGTTTCAGGCTGTTCAGAAGACATCCGCACAGCTTTTAATGAAAAGCTTGTGAAGTTCTTGTCTGAAGAATTCATGCAATATGTTCAAAGGTCTTCTCTAGCTTCTGCAGAGAAAGTGCAAGGTGACACGATTTATGATTATTAATTAATTTATTAGATGTTATTATCACATGATAATATTCATGGATAAGCGGAAGGTGCAGTATAATGGAGCATTTACTATCAAAGTGGATGGGTGCTATTAGAAATCGTAGGCAAGCAATGCATGCGCAGAGTGCCCTGTAGCTGAAATCATTTGAACAGAGAATGGTTACAAGTAAATCCAGTTATGCCCACTGCAGTGAATTCTTTACTGGCAGGAGTCTAAAATATACTCACTGTTTTCAGAGAAACTGTCATATGCCTGAGGGGATAAAGGGTTACAAAAAAAAAACATTCAACCAAAATCGACTCCCCAGGAAGCTAAGATTTCGCATTAATATTTAGTCTTTATGACAGTTAAAAGTCCTAATTTAATATTTTTTGTCACTGACGTTTGCTTACTGACTTCAAGTTGATCCATGTATTATAATTTTTCCTCTTGCGAATAGAACTGGCCTGACATAATTTTTAGTGATGTTTGTTGATGTTTATAGGTCAATCTGACAGCATGGGCAAGGTTCATCTTTTGCTCTGGAAATTCACCCAACTCGATGAAAATGCCGATTACATGCTGGAGTTGAGGGAGTTGCATACTTTCCTCAAGATAACAAAAAAGTCCATTCACCCCAAAAAGTGCAGTCGTACTTTTGTGGCCTACTGTGACAGGGATGGAGACCATAAGATATCACTTAACGAGTGGTATACGTGTTTTGGAGTGAAAGGTAAGGAGTTGTCATTATTTTAGACTTTGGGTTGAAATCTGTACTATCCTGGTGGACTATTGACTTGAGTACACGAAAAACATGAGGAAGCTTTGGAGATCTGTTGAATACAGTCAATCAAACCTGGTGAAACAAACTTGCTACAGTATATGTGTGGAAGTAAAATGTGGATATTATTATTTTTCATCTTAAAATAACAGTTGAAGACAATGTATGAATCAATAAAAGAATTATTGTCATAAATAAAATTTGTAGCAAGATTGGGCTGTCAGTGTTGCTTTGGAAGACTTGTCTGAATGGTAAGTAGAGTCACAGGTAAAAAAGAGCAGATCCAGGATGTTTCTTAAGAGGGGGGGGCGTGAACCACGAAGGAATGGGGTAACTAACTGGTGAGGTAAACAAATTTTAAAAGCGAATATGGAGAAGAAGGCTTCATCTCAAGTTGGGGGGGGGGGGGGGGGTGACAGCCCCTGTAACCTCCCCCTGGATCTGCCCCTATTCATGTTATGTAAATATTATAAAATAAACTGAGCCATACTCTAGATTTAGCATGTTCCTCTGTTCGCTCATCAGAGATAAAGAAGTGCACTGGAGAATATTTAGCTGCACTGAAATCAAGCAAGCATTCTTCAGGCGGAAGCCAGCAGTACCTGCCGCGTTGTGCAAGTGATGGATCATACACTCCCACCCAGTGCCATTACTCTATTGGTTATTGTTGGTGTGTTGATGTGGACACAGGCAAACCAATACCTGACACAACAAGAAAGTCTACGTCCCTTGATTGCTGGAAGTACAGTAAGTAAACATTGTAGACTTTATTTTTATTGTACCACTGTTTAATTGAGACTTGCATTGGTCCCTAAGATGTTTTATAATATTATTTTAAAATTAAAATTAAAAAAATTGAGTTATAGTGGATTGAACTTACTTTTTGTGTTCAGTTTTTGCATCGGTAATTGAATTGACAACTACAGAAAGTTTGGTTCTAATCACATGTAGCTGTTTTTCATTAGCCAAAGCAAAAAAGCTCATAAACTAGAAAACCTACAACCCACATCTGAATTTTTAGTACCAGCAGTCTGCCTCATGATTGGCTTCCGTAGGTCTCAAGCCCGAATCTTGACAGTAGAGTCACTTGACTTTGATAGAGTTACATTTCACTTTATTCATGGCAATTCCTTATCATGGGAGCATATGTAGCATGAAAAACAGACAGACACTGAATCAAACAGCCATGCAAACGAGCAGGTGCAAAAATGGAGTAAAAATGGAGCATCTTATTCAGTATTCTTGGTTATGAGTAAATGCTGATACACATGCTAATAATAGATTGTCTGCCAATACAGGGTTGCAATGCATGTACATTTGTAGAGATAGGTCTATAAAGGTCTACAAAATAACATGTACATTTATATAGAGACCTGTGGTTAGTGGTAAAAGCCTGCAATGATTATTAAAAGTCAATAAATAATTAATATTGATTAATTAATCTATTTTAACTGGATATATTCCTTTCTAACACCTAACCACTACTTGTTAAACAAATTAAAATTATATAATAAACTAACATGCATTCTTATATCTGTTTGTATTGAATTTAGTGACCAAGGACAATTCAACAAGTCTAGTGAAAAAAGGTGAGTAAATTAGCTACCATGGCTGGCCAGTTCTTACATGTACATAATATATTGAAAAAAATTCGCTATTTCGAATTTCGTTATTGTGAATTTTCAATGAAGTTCGCTCATTTTTCAGGAAGAACCCAACAAAATCTCTCTCAAAAGTTCCTTAATATTTCAACGTAAATTCACGAGAACAAAGGACAAATTTTGACAAATTTCGTTTGCATTTCTTTTGCACATTACTGTACATGTACATCACCTGTGTTATCATTAGGAGCAGCAAGTGTGAACACTTTAAGGCAATTCTGCAATCAGTAAATTTGCCCTAAAGTAGACATGTACTCGTGCAGCAGCTTTAGCTATCTGCATTGACAAGATGTCCACCTTGAAGTTAAGGGAGTTCACTTAGAGAAGAAAATTATGTGGAATTCAGTCAGAATCAGCAGACAACCATGTCAACCTTTAAGAGAGCTCCTCCATTCGATTAGTTGGCTTTAATAACTAACAGAAGCTTTGGACAAAAAATTAATAATGATGGTGCAGGCAAACAGTCATATGATTGAGATTTTTGCTGAGTTTCTTTGGGCGTGTTTGAAACAAAATGGCAAAATAGCACTGCAAGTGAGAGTTAATGTGAGATGTGGGTGTAGCTGTAATGTCTAATTAGAGCATCACTTAGGCTGACTGTTGTGCCATTCCATCATTTCATGATTTCGAAGTTTTCTGTTCTCTTATAATTAGTGTCCTCTAATTTAAGTAGATAGTGCACTGGGAACCTTTACTGTGTGCTTTTATCAATTATAAATCTACTAGTGATCCAACACAAATGCCATTTGCTGATTGGCTATGCTACTCACTATCTATTCTGTGATAGACAGTGAGTAATGTAGTTAAGTATTGTACCCTTGTTAACAAAATAGCTGCCCCTTCTTGGCATTTTCGAAGTGTCTTTAGAGAGGATTTATACTGTTTAAAGCTTTGAACTACTGGTAGATTTATGCTAAGACCATTAGATTATTCGCTCCGAATTTCTATGCATGATAGTTGGCTAGGGATGCGCCTTCGGCAACTATCGCTTGATAGGGATCTCGAGCTTATAATCTAATTGTTAAATAGAGCACAAGTGGAAATTTTGAGCAGTGGAAATTTCTTCATGTGGCTGAGCTCCAAAAGCATCATCTAATTCTCCTAAACTCTGATTTTTGCTTCTGAAACTCAATGAAAAAAGAAAGTGTTTTGATAGTTGTTCATTCCGGCCTTTAATCTAGAATGTGCGCAAGATCTGTGGACCTCATTTAAAAGGAATATGCTGAGATTATTTAGGAAGGAACTGGAGGAGGATTATCCCACTGGTGACGAGAGTGAGTCAGGTAAGACTATAGTGGATCACAATTAATTTGACATTCTGCTTGATAGAGCAGTTTTCACTTGAGAGAGGAAAAGTAAGACGTTTTTCACTTACCACACTGCTAAATTGGCTTAAAAACTCCATCAACTTTTGTTTTTATCCAATCAGAAGTATTACACGGCTTCTGCCATCTAATAATTGAAGATTGCACTCATTACTTTAAAAGCAATTTCAAACTTTGGATCTTCAATAATTATGCCAATGAGAACAAAACAGAGAACACAACAGAACCCATATATAAGGCATCCATTTGTGTTGATCTAATGACATGACTGTGACTCGGTATTTAGAGGCAAAATATTGTGAATATAACAACCTTTCTGCATTATAATAAAAAACTTTGTTTTCAAAAATGTAAACAATCAATAACTTCAAATATAATTGAATGGCTTGATGCAAGACAGTAAGTGACTTTTTCGGGTAAAATTTTTTTTCCTTCAAAAGTGCCTGAATTTTTGCATGTGCTTTTCAATTTAGTAGAAAAACATTCTCCTGTATCTTTTTTTGGCTGAAATGCTCTTGTTCCGCTTTGTAATGCGTTCATTGTGCACGCTTCGATATTTTGACTTCATTTTTCTCAGAAGCAAAGTGTAAACCAGCCGAAAAAATTGAAAAGCACATGCAAAAATTCCGGCACTTTTGAAGGAAAAAATTTTACCCGAAAAAGTCACTTACGCCTGTCTTGCACCAAGCCATTCAATTATTGTTTTCCTGCTCTGGAATTGTGATTTTCAGAATTACATAAAAATTATTTCTGTACCCAGAGTGCAATTAAAAATCTTAATAAAAGTGGCATCTTTCCTTTGGCTACACTGAACTTCATCAGCCATAATTGTAACTGGTGAAGCTCACTGTTAATATACGATTTTTAATTGCGCTATGAGTACAGACACTAGTCTTTTTAAATAAATTTTTTAAAATCGATAACTCGTCTTGTTTCTGTTTTCTAAATTTCACTGTTTTCTTTCTTTTTTTTTCTTTTTTAATATACTGTAGAAACCCTCATAAGAAATCAGCGCAGGAGTGCCAGATCAGGGGACCTACATTTTGTTGGTTCATTACTATCAGACAAACAAGTTTTTATCTGGAAGTTCAATCGAATGGATAGCAATAGGGACAAACTGCTCGTATCTAGTGAATTTCTGACAACTTCTATGAAAAAAATTCTCGGCAACATCAAACGAGGAAGAAAATGCGGCAAAAAGCTGTTAAATGATTGTGATCTGGACAAAGACAGAGGTTTATCCATGATGGAGTGGACACACTGTTTAACAATTAGCAATGGGCGAATGCCTCTACAGTAAAACATGTGCATTCAGCAACAGGAGCTCCAGTGGAAAGTCAAGACCCTAGAATGCGGGAAGTAGCGGCGGGTGGAACAGTGCAGGCTGCCTACCTAGACCTGTCAACTGGTGTTACTTATACTTCTTGTTCTAAAGAGACCAAAAACACTGCAAAAAGACATGAATGTACAACTGTACTTCGATGGACAAACTAAAGCAAAAATTAAACTGCCAAAGGCATGTTTATTTTCAGGGGTGCCTTATATTTAACATTTCAATGATGGACTCCTTGGAAGGTTATGTTTTCTACAAGAAACCACCACTCATGCAGAGAAAGCAAGTAGCATCAAGTGTTTTAGTAGATCGACATTTCACTGTCCATGTTATCAATCATTAGATCTCATACAAACTTAACTTATATAAAGCTTGCAATATGGGCCAGAATGTAAGTTCTCAATTCATGTGCCAAGAAATAGACATTCATGTGGAATTAACAAATTGAATCACTATCAAATTTGTAGTCAGTTTAGCAACAAACAACCATGCTTTTTGCCTCAAGTTTCTACTAATAAAAATATTTAATGTGATATCAAACAAGGGTGGCTTAGGGTTTCGTGTGTTATAGTGCGGCTTAAATATCAGATGGTGTAAATAATCAGTACCAACTGACGGCAATCCAACAGGTAAATACAAGAGACAAATAATATATTATGTATCAAAGATATACTGGCCAAGCGTCACATCAGGGTTGACATACATGTAACTGTGGTTAATGTTATAATTTATATGAACAATTTCGGTGCTTGTTCGGAACAGTTCAATTATTATACGATATTAAATCATCCTTTAGACGTGATACCAAGTAAGATTTAATTTACTTGTGTACTTGTAGTGCTCTTGTCATTGGGTCAATCAAAGTGTTCTACAAAAAAAAACACAAAAAAATGGTATTTTGGAAACTTAGGGCGTGTTTTCTTTCTGGAAGTCAAAGATTGGATTATTAAATCTGAAAGAATCCAAAAACGAATTTTGCATTTCTTTGTTACCACCGTTTTCTTTGATACATGTACGCGACTTTGGAAAACAAACACCCGTGGAAACGTTTCCAAAATTTCTGTCAGTCTTGCGTGTTATCGACAGATTAGATTGAAATCCACCAAAAAATCACAGCCACTAGTGTGACCTTCAGACCTTCTTTATGTCATGCTAGCGGGCTGTGATTGGTGGATTTTGATCCGATCTGTCGATAACATGTATGATTGACGGAAATTTTGGAAACATTTCCGCGGGTGTTTTGTTTTCAGAAGTTGCGTATCAACGAAAACGGTCGTAAACAGATCAATCCAAGATCATGGTGCATCAAACAAACCAAAGAATCCTTGTTCAGAGTAGGTTGACTTCAGTTCCTTTAACACAACATGATCCTAGAGATCTTGGATTAATCTGTTTAGTAAAGAAATACAAAATCCGTTTTGGATCCTTTCGGATTTAAGAATCCATGCAATCTTTGATTTTCTTAAAGAAACACAACCTTAGATGAACTTTCCACAATATTTATAGCAGTCACTTGGTAAAATCATCAACTAGTTCTGTTAGTAATAATTTTAACCCACATAAATTATATGTACAGTTTGTATTCTTGGACAGTCACTCTAATGATTTATAAACTGTCAGGCCATCAGTGTTGATTGTTTAGCTGTTATTTTGAACTTTAACAAGCATAAA
The DNA here is from genome assembly GCA_019787425.1 of Platygyra sinensis. Classification (NCBI taxonomy): domain Eukaryota; kingdom Metazoa; phylum Cnidaria; class Anthozoa; order Scleractinia; family Merulinidae; genus Platygyra; species Platygyra sinensis. Next base: position 18,206 of record JAHPZR010038108.1, on the reverse strand, counting down.
ATGGGGAGAGAAAGACATCTTTGTGTGACCCACTTCATAATCCCACAGTAGCTTTAATGTACTCATTTCCAGTTTTACTGGAAAATTTGGTTATCATCTGGGCTGTAAAGTTTTAAGTTACCAGACCTGTTGCTTTGATCTTCGCATGCATGCAGCTGTATTAAACTTGTTGATGCTTGTTTATCTCAATGTCAGGAAGTTCATCTGCTATACCACTAGCAGAATGAGTGCCCTGAAGACCATTATAATTGCAACAGCTACTCTATTATTCAATCTGATGGCCTGATAATTTCAACTCAAAAATGGGATTGATAACAGTTTTCACTATAACAATATTGACGAGTGTCGCTATCACTTTTTATACCAATAGAGACACAAAACTAACTAACAGTACAAGCAACTTCACAGAAATTAAATTATCACAACAGGGGGTTTCTGTACAGTCATAATTAATAAGGATCATCTAATATATATTCTCATACATTTGCTTATTTTCTCTTTTAATACTGCCACAGTACAGTCAGGTATGTATGGCATGGGAGTAAGGCAATTGATCACTACAGTGTAAGTTGTTATACCTGTATACTTAGTCAAATTCTCCATACTAATGTCACAAGGAATGTGTGGAAAACAGTGGGGAGAACTTCCAGACGATCAGGATGTGGGTAATCGGTTAATTTCCTTAGTGTACATGTACATGTACACAGTCAGAAAAAGGGAGCATATTAAATTGTATCCATCCACAGCATGCAGAGATGTTTTCTCTAGTAAATGTGTAGGGTGAGTACAAACAGCATGATCCTTAATTGATCCAAGGCCATATGTGCCACATGGTGCAAAAAGGATGGATGCATGATAATGGTGATGATGATGATGATCTACCACCACTGATGCCAATAAAAACAATTTATCATTCATTTGGCTTTTAATGACATGACTTGTATTCACTCTTCACTATAGGCCATGTTTGATATATCAATATTCAAGCATGGCTCCAAGGCTTTCGGGTCAAAATTGCAAATTTTTCAAGTTTCTTCTGTCCCTCAATTCCCAAAGAAAACAACACCAAATATAGAAGTTTGACCTGAAAGTCTGGGAGCCATATATCGAACTTGGCCAAGTTTTCAATCACGAGGAAAAAAATAATTATATGCTTTGCAGTCTATATTAGACAAAATAACTCCAGCATACGATCAAATAAAATATTACTAGAAGTTTAACAATCCTAGGCAGACTTGAGCTTGTTTCTCATCCAAGTAATTATTGCAATATATTATTGTTACATTTTTAAAACTATTTATAGAGAACTTGCATGGATTTGCACTTCTAATAGAATTAGAACAGAATTTAACAGTACAGGATATTCAGCGGTTCGTATGGATAAAACATCTATAATAATTATTATTAATATGGCAAATAACATTTTAGTATTATTAATATTAAAAATGAATTAATAAATCAAAAGTTTCTTCCATGATATTTAAGTCTTATTATTTTCAGTGTCATGTCACCTTTACTTACTGTTAGTATTTATTATCCAACTGCACTTCACAGAGTACAAATAACGCGTAAAACGAGTACAAACATCACGCAGTATTTGTACTCCTGAGAACCAGTTTGACAGGTTCCCTGCCGTTGACCAATCAGTTAGCTGGATTTCCTGCACCTATTCCGTTACGCTTCGTATACTTTTATCATGCATTCCCTGTAAATAAATATCCATGAAATTCGCTTGATAGCTTTCATTTGAATGGCCACACACTAGGGTTTCATCCAGACATTCAAAAGGTAGAATTACATCTTCAAATAATTGACCCAATGGTGTGGCTGACTTTGGAATAACTTTAAAATAGTTTTATGTAATCTTATGTTATGCAACCAGAGATGCAAAAGAACTGTAAGTCATCAACTACAAGCATACTGGTCTTAAATATACACACCCAAAATAGATTAAGGTAAATTAAATTAAAGTGACAACCCCAAGTAGATCGATCAAAATACAACAGTTATAAATACAGGTTGTCACATTGGTTTTTTTATCATTTCTAATTTTTATTCCTGGCTTTAAAATCCAGATTTCATCTGGATTGAGTTTTTAAAATTTACAATTACTAACAGTACTTTATACATTTTCCCCATAATATCACACTCCCATTATATAACAACTCCTTGAATATCTTTTATTTTCGTGTCATAAGAAAAGTGCGATCAAGTTATCAAAGCCTGGAAATTTACCCTTTGTACAGTAGATCACACTTCTTATCACACTTCTGATGTGTGAATCACATATTATAAGAAGTGTGATCAATAGTGTGAAATTGTGTTATTTTCTAGGAATCACACTTTCATTACACAATTCAAACTGAAGTGTGATCACACATGTGATTACATTATTTTTGCATCATGATGGAATTGTACAATGACCCTACAATGTATGTAATGGTAAGTGCAATTGTGCCAAAATCATCTCAAGAGAGTTGACACAAAAGTCAAACTATATATTTACATAAAATAAAATGGTTTACATAAATCTGGGAAAAAATAACTTACAATTAAGACATTCTGACTAGATATTTGTATCTTCACACAAAAGGAAACTTTTTAAAATCTTTACAATAATTTATTCTTGATAAAAAATGAGAGAACACTCGACCCAACTTACATGCATATTTTTAGCAGAATAGTTTTACAAGTAAGACACGAGTAAAAACAATAATTACTTCTTTTTTCAAACTTCCTTACGGTAACAGACAAGACTGTAGAGTATCATAAAAATTACTACGATCTAACGTTAATCATTCTTGATGATAAAAATTTGTTGAGCATCATTCAACACAGCTTGAGCCAAATATGTTTTGTGAATGTTAGGCCTTACAGCTGTAGGTGATATCCAGTGCCATAAATTTTGTACATGTACTTGGCAGCATTTTGTTTTAAGCCAGCAAATGGTCTGTGCATTTTGTTTGTTGTTGTGATCAATGGTTTTAAGTTCTTTTTCAAACATCCTTGTTCAACATCAGTACTAAACAGGTCCTGTTAGGGGAGTTACTGTACACATGTACATGTTCCCTATTTGAATTTCAAGCCTTTTCATGTTGCAACTGCAGAGGGTCGCTGCATAACAGTTTGAAATTCTCAACACAAGTCACGGCAGTCATTATCTTTTTACCAGCCTCTTTCCTGACCGACACCATGTCACATCAAATTATAAAACTTTTACCTAATAAAGCCACCATCTTGTAACAAACATCACATTGGATAAACCAGTCAAGTATTTTACTATTTGCATGTATGTGTATTTAGTCTGTCCAAACAATTGAGGATGTTAGGGTCCAAATGTCTGATTATCTAGCACAAGGTTAAACACATACCAGTTCCACAATGATGATGAGAATCAATAAAATAAATATAATAATTATTATTTCCTGTCATCACTTCTTATTGTCACCAAAAAACTGCTGTAGTGCTTTTGCAGCAACTATTTTCTCAAGTCCACTATGTTGTGACACAAAAAGTTCAAGTTGCTTTTTAAGACCATTTGCTCTGAAACAAGAAATGAATTTTGCTATTATTAGATTCACCACTGATCACTGAAATCAGAATCCAGGGAGGTACTCACATATACACATGTACACATATGTGGCTACGTACCACTGTGAAGGGTATATTGTTCGGCAGTATAGCCTACAATAGGGTATAGAAATAAGACTGTTTTGGTCAGAAAAGGGGTATGAATTACCAGAAATGTGGCTAGCCACTATAAAAATAATTTAGTCTAAAACGGGGTTCTTTACCCAAGGTTCTCAAACTCATTACTAATTCATCAAGTTCAAACAAAGAAAATCATAAGCATAAAGGAGGTTTGGACACCTGGTCTTAATTAGCTAGATTTTGACAATTCTAATACTCTGTTTACTCCTTAGTGTTAATTTGTTTCGATTGAGAAGATTATATCAAACACTCGAGACAGTGTTTCATCGGCTATCCAAACACCTCGAATTTCATCAAAAATACTCCACTGCATGTTTTATTTAATTTTAACTCTCTTCTTGGTGTTTGGATATCCCGATGAAATACTTTCTCTTGTGTTTGATATGTTACAGAACTTCTAATTGAAACTTGGAAGTGACTTAAAACCAATTATTGGATGATGCTTTTGTGATATCCAGAATAATCAAGGTCGAGGTAAGGGTTATCAGCCGAAGGCCGAGGCTGATAACCCTTACCAGACCTTGATTATTCTGGATATCACAAAAACGGAATCTAATAATTGTTTTATTAATACATTGAACGGAAAAAAATGAAAGTCATGCTTTTGTTTCTTCACTGATGGAAAGCAACACAAAGCATGCAAACATGACTGTATGATTACCCATAGAAATCATGTTCTGCGGTCATATATGACATAACCCATGACCTTGAGTGTCCTTGACATGATAATTGTAAAATCTGCAGGTATGACGTCACAGGCGCCAATTTTGAAAATTTGCTGTACGCTTTTGGCGGTATCAGACAATGGTTAGAGTTCAATGTATAATAATGTAAGATACCTGTAGCCCAATAACTGTACGTGTATTTTAAACTTTTTCGTTTGACATTCAACAACAAAATGTTACATGCATAAACCATTGGGAGGTGCAGTGCTAGCCTCATAGTTAGTGCACTAGACCCCAAAGCGACCAGTCCGGTTTTAAACCCTGCCCGGGGACATTGTTTTATGTACTTGAGCAAGACACCTTACTCTCGCAGTGCCTCTCTCTAACCATGTGTATAACAGGGTAGCAGGCAAATTTAATGCTTGGGGGTGAGGGGGGGGGGGGGGGGGGGGTTAACCCTGCGATGGACTAGCATCCATTTAGGGGAAGAGTATAAATAATCCATTCATTTCATACTACTGAAACCGGGAGAAGTACTGACTGGCCTGATGAGCCCTTGGCTTGTACAGCTCTATGCAGACTTTACCATAAACCACTGATTGGAAAATCAGTACTTTTACACATTTTGTAGCTTCAGTATCCCAACGTACATGCTAGTAGTAATTTTGTACAAAACTAGTCAGACTGTTATACATGTATTCAGGTTTCCACCAATAAAAAAGTCAGAAGTCAGAGCTGCCCCTTCAACCACTTCTTTCTCTCAATGTGTATACATTATTTTGTACCATTACCTTGCTCTTTCTCTAACTTCGGCATACACCTCGTGAGCTTTCCTGCTTGATTCATCAGCTTTAGCTCTGTATACATTATGGCGTGATCTGATGGAAAATAGAGCCCACAATCATGTTACAGACATCATTCTTGCAATACAGAGTCGGTGCTTTTTTCATGTCTTGTCGCTGAGGCGCTATTGCCTCATGCTTAGGGTGCTCAACTCCCTGATTGAGCAGTGTGGGGACATTGTGTTTATGTTCTTAGACAAGACTCTTTACTCTCGCAGTGCCTCGATCTCTCCGCCCAGATACCAGCAAATTTAATTCAGGGGGCAACAATTTTAATCAGAAAATGTCAAATTTAGTGTGCTACATACAGTAGTTACTAGGCTTGATTTCCTGCCGTTTTTTGAGGCCGTGTTCCTTGCACCCTACCCACTGCTCAACCACTGGTCTGTACCCATTGTATTTTTGACCATCACAGCAAAGCCAGCTCAAATCAAGCACACTTTGCTGTGATTGGTCAATTCTGTCACTAGTGTAATTTAATAATAAAAGACACATTCAATCATATGCATGTACCTTATAAAAACAGTACTGTACTGTGGCTCCAATCAGCATAAAGGCAATTGCACCCATCATAATCATTTTGTTGGATTTCTGTCGTTGGGCAGAATTTACCCTGACTGTGATCCTGTTGCAAGTCGTGGGGCCTTGTTTGTCTGTAAAAAGTTTTTTCAAAGAAAACATCTGAACAAGTTCTAGGAAAATGAGGTAACATGAAATAGTTTTAGATCTTTTACCAAGTTACATCATTGCTAGATAAGAGAAATTTAAAATACTTTAAATAAAAAATAGTGAAGAAAAAGTATTTAAAATCCATATTTGCAGTCTGTCTTTCGCCTGAGTCCATTGGGCATGACAATGCATAAACCGCAAGGAAAAAATTGGATTTCACACAGACATTTTTTCTGGATTTTCTTTTACATCACGCATGATGGACTAAGTGAAGCTGGGCTACTTCTCGCCTACCATAAATATTTTATCTTTAACCTAAATAGTATCTGTAACCCGTCTCTGGTTCCAAGGGGTTTCATGCCATGTAACTCAGATGATAGATTATCACAGAAATGTATTATGGTAATGTATAATTAATTTTAGTATCACAAGTTAAATCTCACTTATCAAAAAACCCTTCAAGGGAGTGCAGTTAGAACCAATTTTCAAATACATACTAATATTATATAATATGACATTACGTGCATGGAAAAACATAGCATGCTCTCTGCAAATCACAATTACCATAAATCCTCAGATTAGCACCTGGGCCAGTTATTTTTGTCAGTTTTAGGAGGAGACGGGGGTAATTTTTCAAGGGAGGCACTTTTGTCTAATAATTTAATTTGAGCCAAATTATGGTCAGATATCATTGGGTTTTTGAAATAAATGTTATGTGTCAGTTCCACAGAAGTACATGTATCAGAGGGATTCTGGCTCTCTTGAAGAACTACATAATACTAACAGTCTCTTAAGCCAGTCAGAACATGACCAAAACTATAATTAGATGTACTGTTCTGTCAGTACTTGTCCATAAAACAGGGGCAAGGGTGGGAGTGGGCTTATTCAAGGGGAGGTGCTAAATTTAAATTCTGGCTGATTGGAGGGGCACTCATTTCAAGGGAGGCACTAATTTGAGAATTCACATTATTTGAGTAATATTCTAAATTATTTATTAATAAAGTAATTGAAGGTCTTCGTGCAAAAAGGGCGTACATCAGTTTTTGGCCGATTTTCATTTTTTTAAGGATCAAGCTAATTTTTCACAGATAGACTTGTTTTGACATGAAACACATCGTTCCGCAATTGAAGGCTTTGGTGGAAAAAGGGCGTTAGGTTTTTTACTCAAAAATGAAATTTATCAAAAACGCTCCAAATTTCGCATGCAGTTTTGTTTAGGTGCATTAGACAATGTTCTGCATGTTTTTTTGCTGAAGTTTGTTTCGTTTTCGAGATATTACGTATGCAAAAAACCCTGTATTTGTTGTCACGTCAGCACATGACCGCAAGGACGGTAATTTCACTTAAAATCCAGCAAAATATTGATCTTTTGCAATCATGTGTAACCTCAAAAAGTGTTGACGTCAGGTTAAAACCGTTAAAACCTTTATTTCACGTTAACGTGTGACCGCAAAGACGTCGATTTCACTCAAATTACAGCCAAATGTTAATTTCCCACAATGCGCAAGCTAGACAATGTTGATATCAGGTCATTTACAGAGACTTAAAATTTTGATTTCACATTATCACGCCACCGCAAGGACTTAAACCTTTAGGGTTTACTTAGAGTTAGGGTTACCGCTTGAAGCTAGGGCTAGCGTGGAAGGGTTACGGAACAAGGTTAGGCTTAGAGTTAATGCCGAGGGCTACCGCTTGAAACTAGGGTTACCGCTTAAAACTAGGGTTACCGCTTGAAACTAGGGTTACGGAACAAGGTTAGGCTTAGAGTTAACGCTTAGGGCTATGGCTTGAAACTAGGGTTACCACTTAAAACTAGGGTTACCGCTTGAAACTAGGGTTACAGAAGAAGGTTTGGCTTAGAGTTAACGCTTAGGGCTACCGCTTGAAACTAGGGTTACCGCTTGAAATAGGGTTACCGCTTGAAACTAGGGTTATGGAACAAGGTTAGGCTTAGAGTTAACGTTTAGTGTTACCGCTGGAAACTAGGGTTAGCGTTGAAGGGTGAGGGTTATTGCCTAGGGTTAGCGCTAGCGCTTCATTGTTAGGGTTAGCGCTTCGGATAACGTTAGAGTTAAGGTCAGGACGTGTTAGGGTTAGTGCAGTGTTAGGCCAAGGAAAACAATCAAGATGTAACCTTAAAAAATGTTGATTTCAGGTTTTTAAAACCGTTAAAATTGTGATTTCATGTTATCACGCGACCGCAAAGACGTTAATTTCACTCAAATTACAGCCAGTTCACTTTACGCGATTTCACGTTAAGGCATGATGGCAAGGATGTTGATTTCACTTCAAATCCAGCAAGCTGTTCATTTCCCCCAGCACGTAAACTCGAAAACGGCGATTTCGGGCCTAAATAGGTTAAAATGTTGATTTCACTTTAAAGCGTCACAGCAAGTATCTCTATTTCATTTTAACTGTCTGCAACGTATAAGCTTAAAAATGTAGGGCTGACAGATTAACAGATTAACCCTTCTGTGCAACGTACAGGTCTCTCTCCTTACATCTGCATGGCCCCTGATCCCAGAAGTTTAAAACACTACAAATCATGCCGATTTGAAGTAAAATCAATGCAACCTGGATCACAGATCTATGTTTTGAATCAATCAATCGCTTCTTGTTGGCCATTATTATGTTGGAATAAAAAAGGAAAAAAACACGCTCTGTAATTAGTTAAATATTATTGTGATTTACGGAGTCTTGTCTTGTCTTGTCTTTTCTTGGCTTGTCTTGCCGAACGTGATCGAAATGCATGCCAGGAAGGTTCTGTTACACCTCGTGTGCGGGTAAACATGGAGGATGATGGAAGAAAATTTTATAAGTCTAAAAGCAGTTCTCATTTTCCAAACTTTGAAGCTAGCAACGCTTGGCAAATGGGCCACAACTCACGACAGGGTTTTATTCTTGGGCAAGAACTGCTCTTGGACTTTGCTGCCTGGATTGACCTGACTTTGAACGCTGATAACTGACTTGCCGCTGATATCAGTTGCGTTGGAAGTTACAGAACACGTTTTGCTTCTTTAAAAGGTGCTGGTGACTTACGGGTTTATCAAGGCTTTATGATGCCTATCAACCACCAGGCAGGCTACAAGGTACTTAAAAACAATGCTTAAGATATTAGTCGAAAGAGCTGTACTGCATCATGCATCACTTCTATTTGCTTTGACGCTCGATCGAAATTCATGTGTTGTCTCATGTCACAATAACCTGTATAAAAAAATCTCTCCAGATTCCCGCTGTATACGCATTTTTTTTTTAAATAGATATCTTCATTTTTGAAAAAAGAAAAGGAACAGAGCGAAAAAAAAATTGAGCGACCTCGTGTCGAACTGGTGTCACGGCAAAACAAATTCGAATCTCGCCCGTTCAGCGCCTCATCCGCTTGTGCTAACGAAGCAGTAGTAAGAGCTTAAGGTATTATAGTGACTTCATCGCTTAGCGAAACAAAAGGTTTCTTTTGTTTTCCATTCAACAAAAGGTCCCCAGAGGATGCCCTTGGAAAAATGTGTTTTTTTGCATACGTAATATCTCAAAAAGGAAGCAAACTTCAGGGGAAAAACATGCAGAACATTGTTTGACACACGGAAACAAAACTGCATGCGAAATTTGGAGCGTTTTTGACAAAGTTCACTTTTCAGTAAAAAACCTAACGCCCTTTTTCCACCGAAGCCTTCAATTGTCTTGGTGAATTTGTGCTTCCTTCTCCAGAAATAACGTAATGCAAAAAACTCAGTTTCCCTTTGGAGACCTTTTGTTCAATGAGAAACTAAAGAAACCTTTTGTTTCACTTAGTTTTATTATTCGTATAATTACGCAAATCAGTTACTGCTGCTTAGTGCTGCTTCGTTAGCGCAAGCGATTAAGGCGTGGCACGGAGCGGATCGGGATTTGTTTTGCTGTCAACAGTAATCGTTTAAGTTCGAGTCGCTTCAAAATCTGCCTTCAAAAGATTTGCTCATAAAGATGCCGCTTCACGCAAAACTGAGTTTTTTGCATACGTTATTTCTAGAGAACGAAGCGAAAAACCACCAATTGAAAGCAATTACAGAACGATGCATTTCATGTCAAAACAGGTCAGTCTGTGAAAAATTAGCTCGATCCTGGAAAAAAATGAAAATTGGCCAAAAACCAATATACCGGTACATCCTTTTTGCACGAAGGCCTTTAATTATAAAATTAAATGGTTTACCATATCCCATCCTGGAGAGGAAGCAATTATATTACACTGTACATACCAAATACTCCCAGCAAAATTGTATGATAAATTGCTGTGTTCATTAAAAAAGAACTAAATTTACTTATCAAAATTTACCTGTAGTTTGAGTTATCTCTGGCCTTTTCATAATAGTAACTGTATGGGGATTGCCTGTGAAAAACAAATTTCCCTTCAACACCAGATATCAATTATTATACAGTCAATCAGACAATTTCTTTTTAATTAGTCACTCAGGGGTTTCATTAAGTTTTTGTGCAGGAGGTCAGTGGGGTTTTCAGCCGGGCATTTTAAGTTTTTTTTAATGAAAGAAAGTAAGAAGATAAGATGAAAACAGCAGGGCAAATTGATGGCTAAGTCTTGTTCACAGCTGGTCAATTTGCCCGGTGCCCGGCCCTTAATGAACCCCCTGGTCACTGATACAGATATAATTCCTTTACAGAATCATAAATCACTTCATTATACAAAATAACAAAGAAGCAACATCACAGGTCAAGGGTAACTGAAAAATGAAGAATGCAAACTGCCAAAAATGACATGTAACTCAGGGATATACATGTACTCTATGTGTATGTAAATTATATAGGTTTTGAGCTAGTTGATTGACAGTTCGTTCAAAAGTTTGTGGAGGCGCGGTGGCCTCATGGTTAGTGCGCTTGACTCCAGAGCGAGCGGTCCTGGTTCAAGCCCTGGCCGGGGACATTGTGTTGTGCTCTTGATCAAGACACTTTACTCTCACGGTGCCTCTCTCCAACCAGGTGTATAAATAGGTACTGAATTTAATACCAGGGTAACCCTGCGATGGACTAGCATCCCATGCAGATGGGAGTAGAAATACTCCTAGTCTCTTCATGCAACAGAAACAGGGATAAGCTCCAGCCTGGTGGGCCACGTTGGCCCGTATGCAGACTTTGTTCAAAAGTAAAACCATCATGATAATACATGTAACATTCAAATTTGTTTGAGCAAGTCAACACTAGAACTGACCAAGTTCAAGGGAACTACTAACTTAGTAACGTAGGTCTCAAACAGGGTACTGATTAAAGGATCAGGTCAAAAATTGAGTATCAAATTTTTGGTCAGATCATAAACAGGGTAGGAAGAATCACAGATTTTGGTCATAAATAGGGTAAGGGTTTTAGGAAGCAGGCCACACACCCCACCTAATTTTTCCAAGAGTACCCCCAAGGCAAAATAATACCTGTCAGTAATACACTGTGCCACTTTAATTTGGAGTCTAAGAGGGGATTAAATTGTCTTCTGTATGGTTGATAACTTATCAACATCTGGGACCATAATTGGAAAATTCCATCAATCCTAGTTGCCAAATTGGGATCAATTACCCCTCAAAATTCAGGTCTTGATAAAAGTGCTATTCAGTCCTTCCAGACAAGTAGAATTCCCTGGCAGGCAAATACAGTTTATTGCACTTGCGAGTCGCCTGATGGGAAAGGCCCCAGGCAATTCATGTGCCAACTAGTAAATTGAAAAAAAAAGCAAATGTCTAACATTTGCCCAGGGAAAGCTAAATTTGAGAGCTACTTGTCAAAAGGGCATGCTGAAAATCGAGGTTTGCCTGAGCCCTGAAATCAAAAAGTAATATACACAGAACCAAGGTTTCTCCAAAAGACCTCCCACTAGTTGAATAACATAACAGCCTCTCACCGGTGTTGTGGCACTGAACCAAAGGGACTTCCTTCTGAGGATTGTTTCATGTGTACCTCTCTGAGCTTTGAATCATATTCAAGTCTTTGGCTGGCATCGCTTAACACACTATAGGCATTATTTATCTGCAAAAACAGCCCAGTGAGAGTTACTGTTAATAATTATCATGTAGTTCTAAGCTGTAAAAACCAGGGTTGAACACCATGTCTACAAACAAACATAGGCATGTCAGAGTAACTTAATTTTTGTGTACCACTTTAGGTACATGTAGATCAAGGCATTCACTTGTAAACTCCTCAATTGTAATGGATATGTTAATCCAACATAGAGGTACATGTCGCTGTAGTAACATGTTAACACAGGGTAATGTTAACATCATGGTAATTCTTTTCCTAAAGGAAGTTTTTATTGTCCAGAACACATGTTATTTACAACTTACCCTACCTAATTACCTACATGTATTAATATTAAACTGCAATTTAATGATAAAAAATAAATAAAATATTGATTAAATTTAAATAATAATAATTGCCTATCATGATTTCTAAGTGGCTGAACTATTCTACATTGTATAGCAGTGTTGGAGGAACAGAGATTATATTAAGTAAATCATTTATTAATAGTAAATAAACAACAAATTATAATTATACTTGTCTTCTAAAACAAAATGCTATCCTAATGAGAAAGAGCTTTTATTTTGATTCATGTCTGAGAGTATTGAGTCTAAATTAAAGAAAGAACAACGGTTACCTGCACAAAACTTTCATGAAGTTCAGGTTTATGTGGATTTATGTCTGGATGCAACTGAGTTTAAAAAAAAAATACAATTTTATTATTAAACAGTAATTTTAAAATGATATAGTTTATTTAAATTTACGTTTGACATGCACAACTTTCCACTGAGGTCAAGCAATACACCATTTTACAGTTACCTGCTCTGTGACCTGGCCTCTGAATGGCATCGAGGCTGGAGGTGACCTTGCTTTGATACAGACCACTCTGCTTTTGTCTAAGAGCATCTATTTAGCATTAGAACAACATGATTTACATAACAAAAGCAGTGAGGTCTGTATCAAAACATAGTCACCTTCAGCCTCTTTGCCATTCAAAGGCCAGGATGTTGAAGTCCTAAACTGTGAACGGTCTATTTTGCACATGTTGCTCCTAATCCTAGCCCAGTAATACAATAGACTTTCCTGTGATAGGTTAGAGGTTTAATTAAGAATAAAGTTGAAAAATCAGATAAGCGTGGGTACCATAAGAAGCTTACAAGGCAAGCAGATTTTGACGAACAAGCAGTTTTGATATTCAAAAGTGGATGCCATTTTGGATTCAAACTCACAAGGGGCAAGCTAAGGGAAAAGACCAAAAAATGGTGAATGGTGGCAAATTAAATCTACTCAACCACAAGCTAATGCTGATACTGTAGCTCATGAACACACGGAAAATGATGCCATTACAAGCTACATGTATATACATGTAGCTAGGATAAGGGTTTCAGAGTCCCAGAGGTACACCCCCAGCAAAAGATTTACAGAGTATTCCCCAAGTTTCATATTGCTTTAATTAGGTATTACAAACAAAATGAGAAATCACCTCTTTGGATTTTGTGATAAAAGCATTCCTGATTTCTCCAAGAGTGGCTTTTTCTGGTACATCTAGGACCTCATATAATGTTGGTTTTTTTGATGTCCTTACAACAAAAACAAAATGATTTAAATACTAGTATACCTAAATGGTAATAATGCTGCCAAAGGGGAGAATAACTTTAAGTATGCTAACAGTTACCCTATGAACTGAACTGTGAAGAATTCATTTGCACAAGATATTTGAATCGTTATGATAGGAAATTACTTGAAATTGTTATTGGGTTGGGTGTTTTGTGGGAATGAATAGATATTGCGTGCAAGTGGCCTTTTTTGACCAGAATTTGAACTTAATACACGCTTTGCAAGCAGAAATTTGACCCTGAAATAAAGGAAAGGCAAATTTTTACATAAGTCAAGTTAATTGTTGTGGATTGAGCGTAGCGAGCCAGCAGCAACATAATCAGGATTTATAATTAAAAGAATTTGTAAAAGCAGTACGAATTCTCGAGTTCATGACTTTTTACCAGTCGAGAATGCATTGCATTTAACCAGAGTGCATTGTGCCACGAACAACACGAGGATGTCGCGTGGATTCCGATGAGAATTTTTGCTCTGATTTACTTGTAAAAACGAAGTGCAGGAGATGTTACTGACTTTCACAACTATGTCATTTCTTAGCAGTCTTGCCTCCGTGGTCGAATTCTTAATTAAAATCAGATGAAGAGAAAGAAGTGGTTGAAGGGGCAGCTCTGACTTCTGACTTTTTTTTGGTGGAAACCTGAATACATGTATAACAGTCTGACTAGTTTTGTACAAAATTACTACTAGCATGTACGTTGGGATACTGAAGCTACAAAATGTGTAAAAGTACTGATTTTCCAATCAGTGGTTTATGGTAAAGTCTGCATACAGCTGTACAAGCCAAGTGGCTCATCAGGCCAGTCAGTACTTCTCCCGGTTTCAGTAGTATGAAATGAATGGATTATTTATACTCTTCCCCTAAATGGATGCTAGTCCATCGCAGGGTTAACCCCCCCCCCCACCCCCAAGCATTAAATTTGCCTGTACCCTGTTATACACATGGTTAGAGAGAGGCACTGCGAGAGTAAAGTGTCTTGCTCAAGTACATAACACAATGTCCCCGGCAGGGTTTAAACCCGGACTGGTCGCTTTGGGGTCTAGCGCACTAACTATGAGGCTAGCACTGCACCTCCCAATGGTTTATGCATGTACATTTTGTTTGTTGAATGTCAAACGAAAAAGTTTAAAATACACGTACAGTTATTGGGCTACAGGTATCTTACATTATTATACATTGAACTCTAACCATTTTCTGATTACCGCCAAAAGCGTACAGCAAATTTTCAAAATTGGCGCCTGTGACGTCATACCTGCAGATTTTACAATTATCATGTCAAGGACACTCAAGGTCACGGGTTATGTCATATATGACCGCAGAACATGATTTCTATGGGTAATCATACAGTCATGTTTGCATGCTTTGTGTTGCTTTCCATCAGTGAAGAAACAAAAGCATGACTTTCATTTTTTTCCGTTCAATGTATTAATAAAACAATTATTAGATTCCGTTTTTGGATATCCAGAATAATCAAGGTCTTGGTAAAGGTTATCAGCCTCGGCCTTCGGCTGATAACCCTTACCTCGACCTTGATTATTCTGGATATCACAAAAGCATCATCCAATAATTGTTTTAAGTCACTTCCAAGTTTCAATTAGAAGTTCTGTAACATATCAAACACAAGAGAAAGTATTTCATCGGGATATCCAAACACCAAGAAGAGAGTTAAAAATAAAACATGCAGCGGAGTATTTTTGACGAAATTCGAGGTGTTTGGATAACCGATGAAACACTGTCTCGAGTGTTTGATATATCTTCTCAATCGAAACAAATTAAAACTAAGGAGTAAATGGAGTATTAGAATCGTCAAAATCTATGCTAATTAAGACCAGGTGTCCAAACCTCCTTCATGCTTATGATTTTCTTTGTTTGAACTTGATGAATTAGTAATGAGTTTGAGAACCTTGGGTAAAGAACCCTGTTTTAGACTAAATTATTTTTATAGTGGCTAGCCACATTTCTGGTAATTCATACCCCTTTTCAGACCAAAACAGTCTTATTTCTATACCCTATTGTAGGCTATACTGCCGAACAATATACCCTTCACAGTGGCACATAGCCACATATGTGTACAATGTATATATGTGAGTGCCTCCCTGGATTCTGATTTAAGTGATCAGTGGTGAATCTAATAATAGCAAAATTCATTTCTTGTTTCAGAGCAAATGGTCTTAAAAAGCAACTTGAACTTTTTGTGTCACAACATAGTGGACTTGAGAAAATAGTTGCCGCAAAAGCACTGCAGCAGTTTTTTGGTGACAATAAGAAGTAATGACAGGAAATAATAATTGTTATATTTATTTTATTGATTCTCATCATCATTGTGGAACTGGTATGTGTTTAACCTTGTGCTAGATAATCAGACATTTGGACCCTAACATCCTCAATTGTTTGGACAGACTAAATACACATACATGTAAATAGTAATTTTTTACTTGACTGGTTTATCCAATGTGATGTTTGTTACAAGATGGTGGCTTTATTAGGTAAAAGTTTTATAATTTGATGTGACATGGTGTCGGTCAGGAAAGAGGCTGATAAAAAGATAATGACTGCCGTGACTTGTGTTGAAAATTTCAAACTGTTATGCAGCGACCCTCTGCAGTTGCAGCATGAAAAGGCTTGAAATTCAAATAGGGAACATGTACATGTGTACAGTAACTCCCCTAACAGGACCTGTTTAGTACTGATGTTGAACAAGGATGTTTGAAAAAGAACTTAAAACCATTGATCACAACAACAAACAAAATGCACAGACCATTCGCTGGCTTAAAACAAAATGCTGCCAAGTACATGTACAAAATTTATGGCACTGGATATCACCTACAGCTGTAAGGCCTAACATTCACAAAACATATTTGGCTTAAGCTGTGTTGAATGAAGCTCAACAAATTTTTATCATCAAGAATGATTAAGGTAAGATCATAGTAATTTTTATGATACTCTACAGTCTTGTCTGTTACCGTAAGGAAGTTTGAAAAAAAAGTAATTATTGTTTTTACTCGTGTCTTACTTGTAAAACTATTCTGCTAAAAATATGCATGTAAGTTGGGTCGAGTGTTCTCTCATTTTTTAACAAGAATAAATTATTGTAAAGATTTTAAAAAGTTTCCTTTTGTATGAAGATACAAATATCTAGTCAGAATGTCTTAAGACAGATATTGTAAGTTATTTTTTCCCAGATTTATGTAAACCATTTTATTTTATGTAAATATATAGTTTGACTTTTGTGTCAACTCTCTTGAGATGATTTTGGCACAATTGCACTTACCATTACGTACATTGTAGGGTCATTGTACAATTCCCATCATGATGCAAAAATAATGTAATCACATGTGTGTTTACACTTCAATTTGAATTGTGTAATGAAAGTGTGATTCCTAGAAAATAACACAATTTCACACTATTGATCACACTTCTTATAATATGTGATTCACACATCAGAAGTGTGCTTGTAGTTGATGACTTACAGTTCTTTTGCATCTCTGGTTGCATAACACAAGATTACATAAAACTATTTTAAAGTTATTCCAAAGTCAGCCACACCATTGGGTCAATTATTTGAAGATGTAATAATTCTACCTTTTGAATGTCTGGATGAAACCCTAGTGTGTGGCCATTCAAATGAAAGCTATCAAGCGAATTTCATGGATATTTATTTACAGGGAATGCATGATAAAAGTATACGAAGCGTAACGGAATAGGTGCGGGAAATCCAGCTAACTGATTGGTCAACGGCAGGGAACCTGTCAAACTGGTTCTCAGGAGTACAAATACTGCGTGATATTTGTACTCGTTTTACGCGTTATTTGTACTCTGTGAAGTGCAGTTGGATAATAAATACTAACAGTAAGTAAAGGTGACATGACACTGAAAATAATAAGACTTAAATATCATGGAAGAAACTTTTGATTTATTAATTCATTTTTAATATTAATAATACTAAAATGTTATTTGCCATATTAATAATAATTATTATAGATGTTTTATCCATACGAACCGCTGAATATCCTGTACTGTTAAATTCTGTTCTAATTCTATTAGAAGTGCAAATCCATGCAAGTTCTCTATAAATAGTTTTAAAAATGTAACAATAATATATTGCAATAATTACTTGGATGAGAAACAAGCTCAAGTCTGCCTAGGATTGTTAAACTTCTAGTAATATTTTATTTGATCGTATGCTGGAGTTATTTTGACTAATATAGACTGCAAAGCATATAATTATTTTTTTCCTCATGATTGAAAACTTGGCCAAGTTCGATATATGGCTCCCAGACTTTCAGGTCAAACTTCTATATTTGGTGTTGTTTTCTTTGTATCCAAGTCTCTTTTGGGAATTGAGGGACAGAAGAAACTTGAAAAATTTGCAATTTTGACCCGAAAGCCTTGGAGCCATGCTTGAATATTGATATATCAAACATGGCCTATAGTGAAGAGTGAATACAAGTCATGTCATTAAAAGCCAAATGAATGATAAATTGTTTTTATTGGCATCAGTGGTGGTAGATCATCATCATCATCACCATTATCATGCATCCATCCTTTTTGCACCATGTGGCACATATGGCCTTGGATCAATTAAGGATCATGCTGTTTGTACTCACCCTACACATTTACTAGAGAAAACATCTCTGCATGCTGTGGATGGATACAATTTAATATGCTCCCTTTTTCTGACTGTGTACATGTACATGTACACTAAGGAAATTAACC
>JAHPZR010038107.1:0-10213 GCA_019787425.1 Platygyra sinensis | reverse complement strand
AGGGTTATGGAACAAGGTTAGGCTTAGAGTTAACGCTGAGGGCTACCGCTTGAAAGTAGGGTTACCGCTTGAAATAGGGTTACCGCTTGAAACTAGGGTTACGGAACAAGGTTAGGCTTAGAGTTAACGTTTAGTGTTACCGCTTGAAACTAGGGTTAGCGTTGAAGGGTGAGGGTTATTGCCTAGGGTTAGCGCTAGCGCTTCATTGTTAGGGTTAGCGCTTCGGATAACGTTAGAGTTAAGGTCAGGACGCGTTAGGGTTAGTGCAGTGTTAGACCAAGGAAAACAATCAAGATGTAACCTTAAAAAATGTTGATTTCAGGTTTTTAAAACCGTTAAAATTGTGATTTCACGTTATCACGCGACCACAAAGACGTTAATTTCACTCAAATTACAGCCAGTTCACTTTACGCGATTTCACGTTAAGGCATGACGGCAAGGATGTTGATTTCACTTCAAATCCAGCAAGCTGTTCATTTCACCCAGCGCATAAACTCGAAAACGGCGATTTCGGGCCTAAATAGGTTAAAATGTTGATTTCACTTTAAAGCGTCACAGCAAGTATCTCTATTTCATTTTAACTGCCTGCAATGTATAAGCTTAAAAATGTAGGGCTGACAGATTAACAGATTAACCCTTCTGTGCAACGTACAGGTCTCTCTCCTTACATCTGCATGGCCCCTGATCCCAGAAGTTTAAAACACTACAAATCATGCCGATTTGAAGTAAAATCAACGCAACCTGGATCACAGATCTATGTTTTGAATCAATCGATCGCTTCTTGTTGGCCGTTATTATGTTGGAATAAAAAAGGAAAAAAACACGCTCTGTAATTAGTTAAATATTATTGTGATTTACGGAGTCTTGTCTTGTCTTGTCTTGTCTTGGCTTGTCTTGCCGAACGTGATCGAAATGCATGCCGGGAAGGTTCTGTTACACCTCGTGCGCGGGTAAACATGGAGGATGATGGAAGAAAAATTTTATAAGTCTAAAAGCAGTTCTCATTTTCCAAACTTTGAAGCTAGCAACGCTTGGGAAATGGGCCACAACTCACGACAGGGTTTTATTCTTGGGCAAGAACTGCTCTTGGACTTTGCTGCCTGGATCGACCTGACTTCGAACGCTGATAACTGACTTGCCGCTGATATCAGTTGCGTTGGAAGTTACAGAACACGTTTTGCTTCTTTAAAACGTGCTGGTGACTTATGGGTTTATCAAGGCTTTATGATGCCTATCAACCACCAGGCAGGCTACAAGGTACTTAAAAACAATGCTTAAGATATTAGTTGAAAGAGCTGTACTGCATCATGCATCACTTCTCTTTGCTTTGACGCTCGATTGAAATTCACGTGTTGTCTCACGTCACAATAACCTGTATAAAAAAATCTCTCCAGATTCCCGCTGTATACGCATTTTTTTTAAAATAGATATCTTCATTTTTGAAAAAAGAAAAGGAACAGAGCGAAAAAAAAAATTTGAGCGACCTCGTGTCGAACCGGTGTCACAGCAAAACAAATTCGAATCTTGCCCGTTCAGCGCCTCATCCGCTTGTGCTAACGAAGCAGTAGTAAGAGCTTAAGGTATTATAGTGACTTCATCGCTTAGCGAAACAAAAGGTTTCTTTTGTTTTCCATTCAATAAAAGGTCCCCAGAGGATGCCCTTGGAAAAATGTGTTTTTTTGCATACGTAATATCTCAAAAAGGAAGCAAACTTCAGGGAAAAAACATGCAGAACATTGTTTGACACACGGAAACAAAACTGCATGCGAAATTTGGAGCGTTTTTGACAAAGTTCACTTTTCAGTAAAAAACCTAACGCCCTTTTTCCACCGAAGCCTTCAATTGTCTTGGTGAATTTGTGCTTCCTTCTCCAGAAATAACGTAATGCAAAAAACTCAGTTTCCCTTTGGAGACCTTTTGTTCAATGAGAAACTAAAGAAACCTTTTGTTTCACTTAGTTTTATTATTCGTATAATTACGCAAATCAGTTACTGCTGCTTAGTGCTGCTTCGTTAGCGCAAGCGATTAAGGCGTGGCACGGAGCGGATCGGGATTTGTTTTGCTGTCAACAGTAATCGTTTAAGTTCGAGTCGCTTCAAAATCTGCCTTCAAAAGATTTGCTCATAAAGATGCCGCTTCACGCAAAACTGAGTTTTTTGCATACGTTATTTCTAGAGAACGAAGCGAAAAACCACCAATTGAAAGCAATTACAGAACGATGCATTTCATGTCAAAACAGGTCAGTCTGTGAAAAATTAGCTCGATCCTGGAAAAAAATGAAAATTGGCCAAAAACCAATATACCGGTACATCCTTTTTGCACGAAGGCCTTTAATTATAAAATTAAATGGTTTACCATATCCCATCCTGGAGAGGAAGCAATTATATTACACTGTACATACCAAATACTCCCAGCAAAATTGTATGATAAATTGCTGTGTTCATTAAAAAAGAACTAAATTTACTTATCAAAATTTACCTGTAGTTTGAGTTATCTCTGGCCTTTTCATAATAGTAACTGTATGGGGATTGCCTGTGAAAAACAAATTTCCCTTCAACACCAGATATCAATTATTATACAGTCAATCAGACAATTTCTTTTTAATTAGTCACTCAGGGGTTTCATTAAGTTTTTGTGCAGGAGGTCAGTGGGGTTTTCAGCCGGGCATTTTAAGTTTTTTTTAATGAAAGAAAGTAAGAAGATAAGATGAAAACAGCAGGGCAAATTGATGGCTAAGTCTTGTTCACAGCTGGTCAATTTGCCCGGTGCCCGGCCCTTAATGAACCCCCTGGTCACTGATACAGATATAATTCCTTTACAGAATCATAAATCACTTCATTATACAAAATAACAAAGAAGCAACATCACAGGTCAAGGGTAACTGAAAAATGAAGAATGCAAACTGCCAAAAATGACATGTAACTCAGGGATATACATGTACTCTATGTGTATGTAAATTATATAGGTTTTGAGCTAGTTGATTGACAGTTCGTTCAAAAGTTTGTGGGAGGCGCGGTGGCCTCATGGTTAGTGCGCTTGACTCCAGAGCGAGCGGTCCTGGTTCAAGCCCTGGCCGGGGACATTGTGTTGTGCTCTTGATCAAGACACTTTACTCTCACGGTGCCTCTCTCCAACCAGGTGTATAAATAGGTACTGAATTTAATACCAGGGTAACCCTGCGATGGACTAGCATCCCATGCAGATGGGAGTAGAAATACTCCTAGTCTCTTCATGCAACAGAAACAGGGATAAGCTCCAGCCTGGTGGGCCACGTTGGCCCGTATGCAGACTTTGTTCAAAAGTAAAACCATCATGATAATACATGTAACATTCAAATTTGTTTGAGCAAGTCAACACTAGAACTGACCAAGTTCAAGGGAACTACTAACTTAGTAACGTAGGTCTCAAACAGGGTACTGATTAAAGGATCAGGTCAAAAATTGAGTATCAAATTTTTGGTCAGATCATAAACAGGGTAGGAAGAATCACAGATTTTGGTCATAAATAGGGTAAGGGTTTTAGGAAGCAGGCCACACACCCCACCTAATTTTTCCAAGAGTACCCCCAAGGCAAAATAATACCTGTCAGTAATACACTGTGCCACTTTAATTTGGAGTCTAAGAGGGGATTAAATTGTCTTCTGTATGGTTGATAACTTATCAACATCTGGGACCATAATTGGAAAATTCCATCAATCCTAGTTGCCAAATTGGGATCAATTACCCCTCAAAATTCAGGTCTTGATAAAAGTGCTATTCAGTCCTTCCAGACAAGTAGAATTCCCTGGCAGGCAAATACAGTTTATTGCACTTGCGAGTCGCCTGATGGGAAAGGCCCCAGGCAATTCATGTGCCAACTAGTAAATTGAAAAAAAAAGCAAATGTCTAACATTTGCCCAGGGAAAGCTAAATTTGAGAGCTACTTGTCAAAAGGGCATGCTGAAAATCGAGGTTTGCCTGAGCCCTGAAATCAAAAAGTAATATACACAGAACCAAGGTTTCTCCAAAAGACCTCCCACTAGTTGAATAACATAACAGCCTCTCACCGGTGTTGTGGCACTGAACCAAAGGGACTTCCTTCTGAGGATTGTTTCATGTGTACCTCTCTGAGCTTTGAATCATATTCAAGTCTTTGGCTGGCATCGCTTAACACACTATAGGCATTATTTATCTGCAAAAACAGCCCAGTGAGAGTTACTGTTAATAATTATCATGTAGTTCTAAGCTGTAAAAACCAGGGTTGAACACCATGTCTACAAACAAACATAGGCATGTCAGAGTAACTTAATTTTTGTGTACCACTTTAGGTACATGTAGATCAAGGCATTCACTTGTAAACTCCTCAATTGTAATGGATATGTTAATCCAACATAGAGGTACATGTCGCTGTAGTAACATGTTAACACAGGGTAATGTTAACATCATGGTAATTCTTTTCCTAAAGGAAGTTTTTATTGTCCAGAACACATGTTATTTACAACTTACCCTACCTAATTACCTACATGTATTAATATTAAACTGCAATTTAATGATAAAAAATAAATAAAATATTGATTAAATTTAAATAATAATAATTGCCTATCATGATTTCTAAGTGGCTGAACTATTCTACATTGTATAGCAGTGTTGGAGGAACAGAGATTATATTAAGTAAATCATTTATTAATAGTAAATAAACAACAAATTATAATTATACTTGTCTTCTAAAACAAAATGCTATCCTAATGAGAAAGAGCTTTTATTTTGATTCATGTCTGAGAGTATTGAGTCTAAATTAAAGAAAGAACAACGGTTACCTGCACAAAACTTTCATGAAGTTCAGGTTTATGTGGATTTATGTCTGGATGCAACTGAGTTTAAAAAAAAAATACAATTTTATTATTAAACAGTAATTTTAAAATGATATAGTTTATTTAAATTTACGTTTGACATGCACAACTTTCCACTGAGGTCAAGCAATACACCATTTTACAGTTACCTGCTCTGTGACCTGGCCTCTGAATGGCATCGAGGCTGGAGGTGACCTTGCTTTGATACAGACCACTCTGCTTTTGTCTAAGAGCATCTATTTAGCATTAGAACAACATGATTTACATAACAAAAGCAGTGAGGTCTGTATCAAAACATAGTCACCTTCAGCCTCTTTGCCATTCAAAGGCCAGGATGTTGAAGTCCTAAACTGTGAACGGTCTATTTTGCACATGTTGCTCCTAATCCTAGCCCAGTAATACAATAGACTTTCCTGTGATAGGTTAGAGGTTTAATTAAGAATAAAGTTGAAAAATCAGATAAGCGTGGGTACCATAAGAAGCTTACAAGGCAAGCAGATTTTGACGAACAAGCAGTTTTGATATTCAAAAGTGGATGCCATTTTGGATTCAAACTCACAAGGGGCAAGCTAAGGGAAAAGACCAAAAAATGGTGAATGGTGGCAAATTAAATCTACTCAACCACAAGCTAATGCTGATACTGTAGCTCATGAACACACGGAAAATGATGCCATTACAAGCTACATGTATATACATGTAGCTAGGATAAGGGTTTCAGAGTCCCAGAGGTACACCCCCAGCAAAAGATTTACAGAGTATTCCCCAAGTTTCATATTGCTTTAATTAGGTATTACAAACAAAATGAGAAATCACCTCTTTGGATTTTGTGATAAAAGCATTCCTGATTTCTCCAAGAGTGGCTTTTTCTGGTACATCTAGGACCTCATATAATGTTGGTTTTTTTGATGTCCTTACAACAAAAACAAAATGATTTAAATACTAGTATACCTAAATGGTAATAATGCTGCCAAAGGGGAGAATAACTTTAAGTATGCTAACAGTTACCCTATGAACTGAACTGTGAAGAATTCATTTGCACAAGATATTTGAATCGTTATGATAGGAAATTACTTGAAATTGTTATTGGGTTGGGTGTTTTGTGGGAATGAATAGATATTGCGTGCAAGTGGCCTTTTTTGACCAGAATTTGAACTTAATACACGCTTTGCAAGCAGAAATTTGACCCTGAAATAAAGGAAAGGCAAATTTTTACATAAGTCAAGTTAATTGTTGTGGATTGAGCGTAGCGAGCCAGCAGCAACATAATCAGGATTTATAATTAAAAGAATTTGTAAAAGCAGTACGAATTCTCGAGTTCATGACTTTTTACCAGTCGAGAATGCATTGCATTTAACCAGAGTGCATTGTGCCACGAACAACACGAGGATGTCGCGTGGATTCCGATGAGAATTTTTGCTCTGATTTACTTGTAAAAACGAAGTGCAGGAGATGTTACTGACTTTCACAACTATGTCATTTCTTAGCAGTCTTGCCTCCGTGGTCGAATTCTTAATTAAAATCAGATGAAGAGAAATCATCGTTACTAAAACTTGTAGAATAATTAAAACCAACGGAAAGTGTAGAACACACTTATTTCATATATGCTACGATCTACTCCTTTTCATCCGAACATGAATTTAAACTTAAGTTAATTAGCATTTTCACATATCCGGCGATGTCGGACACGTCTTCGACAATGTCAACACCCCAGAGACATTTAATGCGTACCGGTACAGAATTTATAAGTGAGATTTCTGCTGCTACAATTTTCACATCTTTCAATTTCCACATCTTTCGCTTTCCATCCTTTTGATTTTCTTGCAAAGGGGAGGTAGATGTGAATCGTATGTGTATGTGCTTTATTGTCTCGATCCCTTGTCACAGTATCCGGTCATCTCGCCACCAGGGAGTTTTGCCACCAACCAATTAGCCACCAAGAAACCATCTCACCACCAACCAACACGCCACCAAGAAACCATCTCGCCACCAACCAACTCACCGCCAAGTAAAGTAGTCGAGGTGAATTAGCTGTTCGAACGAGAGTAAAGTAGTCGAGATGGAAAAGCTGTTCAGACGAAGTTCGTTTGCTTGGCTGTATGCAAATTACTTGTTGTAAGTGATGTGATTTGATATATGTTCCGCTGTCTTGGGCGAGCAACATTAAATGCGAGTATGTTCTTTTTTTGTAGTATGGTTTTCAAAACAACAAAAGTCGCGCTCTTGTTTTTTTTGACTTTCTTGTTGTGATTGTGCAGTAGTCTTTGCATTGCCTTCGTAGCTGATTTTTTATTTATTTATTTATTTATTTTGGAGTCGTTTAAAAATGAGACACAACTAAGCTATTTATACAAAGTAAGCTAATATCATAGGGCTACTGCCTGTGCAGCACATCGTTCAAGGTAATACAAACTGTGTGAGTGTTTTACACAACTAAACAAGGTAGAACGAATTTCAGTCTCTTCGGCTTGTGGTTCAATGTTATTAGATTATTGGTAATCGGTAATCTTCAGACCGGTAACCGTTGTCACACCTCGCCATCGGTTTGTCATGATGCATCCTAAATCATCCATTGGCGCATAACCACAATTCCTTGCACCATATCACTGCACATCCTAAAATATTTCCGTTCGCGCATAACCACAATTCCTTGCGTTTGGTAAGAAAAAGTGATTGCAAGCCCCTATAATGTAATCTTCTGCTGATTAGAGTGCTGCCTCGCTTGTTCGCTTCAGGCTCACTCGCTGCGGCAGCAATTACGGTGGATTTTAAGCAATTTTTTTGATAACTCTCTCCTCTGTAGAGGCTCTAGGTAGTTGAAGAGGGAGTAAATTGGGATTGGAAAAGGATGCAGGGACAATGGGAAGAAGGAAAGGGAAGGAGCCTCTCTCTTCTTTCTTTCACCTTCCTGGCATTTCCAGTGCACTTCCATTATTCTCTCTCTCCACCCTCTGAATTACATGTACCAGCCTACACAGTCAAAGACAGCACAAAAGAGTACATGCACCTCAGCCTGAGAGAGATTCACTTTCTCTCTCTTCCTATTATTTTTATGTCCGCTATATATGCAATCTACATGTACCACCTCCAATTCACTTCCACATCTCCTATGGAAATTCTGTAGAGGAGAGAGATAGTGAATGATAACATAAACAGTGAAAATACTGGTACCTTGATTGAGAGGCAGTAGAATAAGGACAGCTTATGCAAACCAAAAATGGGTGACGATCTTGCCCTTTTCCATATACGAACATGGCGTCTTCTAGTAGTGTACAAAGCAAAGGTAACAATTAAACCACACTGTCCGTTAAAACTTGGGGGCTTCATTATATCAAAGAGGGGAGAAATTTCTAGAACTGAACTTCTTTATAAGAAAAACTGTCCTCTACAGTGTAGATGGTTAAACTGGTACTATGATCAAATTTTTACCTGTTGATTTTTTAGGTGTATGATCACATAGAACTCCACGAAAGAATAAAAACACTGTTTACCGTCCATAAATGCATTAATTGCAGAGATATTTAAATTTAAAGTTTCTGTAAAATACATGTACATGTATACAAATGAGTTGACTGACAATGTGTGTCATATACTCAACCAAATATTATATTCAAGTAAAGTAAAAACCCACATACATGTTCCTAGCCATTTAAGAACCTACAGGCTGAAAGTTTGCATTTCAATATCCAAATATATAAGAACCTATTAAGCCTGACAAAGAAAAATAGGTTATTATATAAAAAATAAACACTCCAGATTTGATGTTCAAAGTCTGGATTTTAATTGTAAAAATTTTTGTAGTGTCCTGGCTGTTTCTATAGGTCATACTGTTGCTATGGTAAGCGATGATATTATGAAAAATAATAATAACAACATGTTTACCAATGGTTGCAGGAAGTTTTTTGATACCATGATTGTAGCATGAAGTGATAAATAGAGGCTAAAGCGACCCATCAAAGTCTAAGTGCTGGAAACTGTTTTGAGCCACTTATTAATAAGTCTTCTTTCAATCACCACTTACTTAAGTAATTATACCTTTAGGACAGTGTTAAGTTTACATAATTATACATGTGAATCTTGTATATGCTTTCCCCTTATTTTTACTGAATTTATAGGTATATTTAGTTGTTACATGTCTTGTTTTTATGTCCTTGTGTCTGTTTTTACCAAGTACCTGACTGTGTAATTTAATTATGGTAATGATTTAATTTTCAGCTGCCATATTTAATTCATACTCACCAATGCATTGGTTTAGATCAGCCATAGATCTGTTGGATCTAAGTCTCATACAGTTTTCTTCTGCCATTATTTCCTAAGCTAAACAGCTCATTTTTCTGAGTGTACAGTTTACTTTAATGGGCCCTTTGCAGTTTACGATCACATGGTACAAAAACCACCATGCTGGAGAGCAAACTGCCCACTGGGACCTCCAAAACAAAGCAACTTATCTAAATTTCTTTTGTTTTGGAGGTCCCAGTGGGCGGTTTGCTCTCCAGCATGGCGGTTTTTGTACCATGTGATCGTAAACTGCAAAGGGCCCATTCTCAGTACATGCACGTATAAAGCTTATATTGAAAAACACCATCCAAACCCATTTAGTTTTCCCATAGCTCAGTAAAATAAATATTTCTACGGTCTGGAGAGCAAACATGATACTGAAAGGATATTAAAAGATCGCCTGGTGAAATTCAAGGTCGAAAGAAAATTATTGCATAACCAAACACTAGCCAAACATCTGATCTTTGGGAGTTTCATGAGAAAACCTACTCCTTGTTGTAATTTTCTCCTGTTTTTAGCTCGACCCTACAACCTTATGATAATAACTACCTCAATGTTTTCTCCAGCCCGCAGCTTGATAAACTGTGCTCCTGTATTTGAAGGGGACAACTGTTGACACTTTTGCTTTCAGCAGTCCACCATCTTGAATCCTAGACAGAGGGAGACAGAGAAGAGAGACCCTGGGAATGAGGCTGCAATAATACCCCCTCCCTACTCGTGACGATCTGTAACAACGTGATTTTGTAAACGTCATCAACTTCTTTTGCGCATGACTGATGCTGAACAAAGTTTCGTTCGAAGAAAGATGGCGGCGGGCAAGCGATATTTTGGTATTTCGCTCTTGATTTTTTTCCTGATTTCAGTTTGCTGTCTCCCAGAACCAGGAAAAAAAGACTTGCATTTTAATGGGGTTAGTAATATTTGTTTAGGTGCTGAAATTCGTTGCTGAATACTGTATTTTCTTGTCTGTAAATTATGCTGGAGACTAACTCCTGTAAGCTTAATTCTTTTTGCATGTGGATCCCGTTTTGTGTATGCGTTTGTCTTGAAAATAGGTTTGTAGTCACTGTGTAATGTTTCATTACAGAACCAGACGTTTGATATCTTTAC
>JAHPZR010038106.1:25000-35112 GCA_019787425.1 Platygyra sinensis | reverse complement strand
CATGTAAGTTGATAAACCATTTATAATAATAAAAAAATAATAATAATAATAACAACTACAATGATAATGATAATGATAGTGATAGTGATAGTGATGATGATGATAATGATGATGATAAGGATAATAAATATTCTAAAAAGTTTTCCAATTCAATAATTCCTGGAGGACCTTCTCATTTAATTATCACCATTGTGACTGGCGTTCTTGAAGGTGATTCCCAGGATTTGAAAATCGGGCGTCCAAAATGTGCTATAGGGCCTGCTCAAATAAACAATTTATAAGGCTATGTACAAAAAATAAAACAGTTTTCTTTAAAAATGGCTATCTACAGGACATCTGGATACTAAAAGCTTGTAGCTTGTAACTTGTCCAAAGCACTTAATAAAAAGAATCAACAATGATATAAAAACTAAATTTCAAGTTAGCGGTGTGAAATGTTGCTTTTTTTTAGGTATTAGTATAAGGATATGCATAAGTAATAATTTGATGTAGTAATGCAAGTTGTTGTATTATTTATAGCGTAAGTATAACCTTATTCTTGTAATGTAAGTAACGCATGGTAAATAGTGTAAGTTGTCGACTAAAATAGTGTATTGTTTTGTATTTGTTTAAGTGGAGTAAGTATCTAGCCTGTGAAAACAGCCATCCTTCTTCGCTCCCGGCCAATGCCACCCGGGCCGGGAGCGAAGAAGGATGGCTGTTTTCGCAGGCTAAGTGAGTATCATACTGTTTTGTAAGTAGATTAAGTGCATTGTAATTAATTATGTGTGTTTGCAAAAAAAAAGCACTTGAAAATAGCTTTTAAGGTCAAAACGTCTGCTTATATTTGGGAAATACGTAAATGTAACTTGTAAAATTTTTTAAATATTTTTTAGTGTAACACAGACCCCTTTGGAAGAGAAGGTGCTGGGGCACCCAGGAAAACAGGCTCAGGTAGTGTACTGGGTGTACTGATAAACTGCTGTTGCATTGTATTCTTTGGGGAATCCAGTTGTCTCATGATACATGAAGCTTTCTGATCCAGGTTGAAATAAAGTGTGGCAGTCATGTTTTTGGGCAAGAAAATATCTCTATAGTGCTTCTGTCTGTGACAGATCAGGTGGCTGTTAGCCAAGGGTAACCTGATAAAATGGCACATGGTCCATGCCCTTAACCTTCACTGGACTACCTGTGACAGCCTGTCTGCACAGTGTATAGTTACTTTATGCTTCGAAAACTGGCAAGAACTCTGGACAGCAGAGTGAGAAACTCCCGGGGGGTACTCCCTATAATGGCTTACACGGGGAGGCTCTGCCCGAAAGGGGTACCTTTTTCAGGCTTCAGGTATATAAAAGGGTAGGGATTTCACAAGTTGAGGTATATAAAAGGGTAGGGAAATTGGTCATTTAGGCATTTAAAAGGGCCTTTAATGATAATATTTCGAATAGACGCCCCTTACAGCTGTATCAAATTATTTATTAAGCACTACATGAAATTGAGAACAAGACTTCCCAAAGTAGGTATGTGAAAGGGGTACCTTTTTTCAATAAAAGGTATATAAAAGGGGTACCTTTTCTGCCAAAATGATATATAAAAGGGTAAGGGGTTGGACCTCGGAGCGGAGCCTCCCCGTACTAAACTTTGTTAAGTAGCCCCCGGGGAGAAACTTTAATCTGAGAGCACAATTTCTGCTTGTTAGGCCTGGTTCATACGCCGCACTTCTGCAATCGAGACAATAGATAATGAGATGATTTGCTTCATTATCTTTTGTTTGAATTGCATTCGACATGGCAGAAATGCAACATACATATATGAACCGGACCTAATTCTCCTGGCCTTAGGTCTAAGAAGAGACAGGAATTAATTTTCAGTTGTGTGATGTGACGCAGGCCAAGATAGAACTACTAGCCCTTGATAGAATTTAGCCCTTTCCAGTGTTATTGGCCGAAAAAATATTTAAGTTTTAACAATTTTAAAATTGTTTTAGAACACCTGTATGTGTTCGCACTGTACATAACACAATCTTTAATTTCACAGAGCTTGGCACAGAAAAGTTTTCACATTACTAAGTGGTGGACTTTCCCAGAAACCTTTGCAGTTTTAGATAATCCTTGTGCACACTTTGCCTTCCTCTTCATCATCTGGGTTTTGAGCATTGTGGGATTTTTCTTCTTTGAGCTCAACGTGTGGGCACAACATCTAGCTTAATGAAGTTGAAGGCAGTGAAGAAACATATATTGCAAACAGTTTTTTTTACTGTTTGTAGGTCTTCATCACTCGGGTTTGAGCATTGTGGAATTTTTTCTTCTTTGAACTCAACATGTGGGAACAACGTCTAGCTTATAAGTGAAGCTGAAGGCAGTGAAGAAACATATGCAAACATATTTTTTTACTGTTGTAGGTAATGTAAAAGCCAGTTTTCCCACAACTCTGTCAAAAGACATTGAAGAACTGCGACATGGGAGCCGAAGGTATCCACAAGCCTTCAATCAAGGCTTCAATGAAACAAATACATGTAAGTCTCTATTACTCTTGTCAACATCATCTTAACGTACTTGTACCCAAAGTAATAAAATTTTCCTTTTTTTGCTCTAAATATTATTAAGTAATCGGTGAATTATCTTCCTCTTATGTCTCTTACCGTAAATCTCTTTCCTTTGAAACTTGAACTTGAACTTAAACTTTAATGCGACTGTCTATTAGTTGGAGAGAAAACTTCCACTGACGAGTTTTTCTCTGTCAGACAGAGTAACGGATA
Source organism: Platygyra sinensis (assembly GCA_019787425.1). Lineage (NCBI taxonomy): Eukaryota > Metazoa > Cnidaria > Anthozoa > Scleractinia > Merulinidae > Platygyra > Platygyra sinensis. The sequence goes on along the minus strand of JAHPZR010038106.1, from coordinate 32,375 downwards.
TTTCTCTTTTTGTGTTTATAAATTATCTGTACTAACTGATGTAAACTCTGTAAATAGTGTACACACAAAAGAAAAAGTTGAAGTTGAAAGTTTAGAGTTTTCTCTTTGACTAATGATACTGTTTTTTTTAATTAATCTTCAGCTCAAGATGAAACCCAGGTGAGAACCTCCAGCTGTAGCAGTGTCATTTTATTTGTTGACTCTGACCATACTGATCGTTTTAAGTGTTACATGTCCGGAAACAAATCATCGACTTGTGCATGATCTCGTAGCGGCTGAAACCGTCTTGCTAAATGGCATGTACTTTAGATACAATATCGAAAAAAAACTCTTGTCTTGTCTCGGACAACCTGCACTCCCCAAACTAAATATGCCATGATGATTGTACTAATATGTTGATATGTTTCAGTATAATCCTTGGGGTAAAGGACACGGAAATCCTCCAATGTTTGATCGACAAGGACGAATGATTAAACCTGCGCGAGATAGGGACGGGAATGACTTGGTAAGGAAACCTCATATTTTTTCAATAAATGTAACTCACGGGTTAAAGAGTTTGTTAAATTTCTCTTTATAATGTCAGGACGTGATCAAACATCTCGGAAAATAAATGCTGACAATGACAAAAGCTTCCGATCGCTTATTTTCCTTTAAAATATAGATAGGACCCTGCGCGCCATCTGATTGGTCAAAAACCCATGTTTTATCGGAGTTTATAACATAGATTGGACCCTGCGCGCGCTCTGATTGGCCAAAAACCTATGTTTTATCAGAGTATAAAACATAGAAAAAGCGTGTTATATTGTTTTGCGCGCGTAAAATCTATATCATAAAGCAAATGAAGAAGCCTAAGCCGTGTATTACCCTGTGATAAAACACTCCAGTCATTTGAGAACACTCGAGAAATGTAGAAAACACTCGCCTGCGGCTCGTGCTTTCTACATTTCCCTCGTGTTCTCAAATGCCTGTCGTGTTTTATCACAGTGTAATACACGGCTTAGGCTTCTTTATTTGTTAAGTAAAACAAAGAAAAGGCGTCTTTTGTTTTTCGCCGCATTACCTCTATATCGAAAAGCAAATGGAGAAGCCTAAGCCGTGTATTACACTGATAAAAGATTCCGGACATATGAGAACACTCGGGAAATGTAGAAAACACGAGCCTGCGGCTCGTGTTTTCTGTATTTCCCTCGTGTTCTGAAATACCCATTGTTTTTTTCACAGTGCAGTCAGTACACGACTTAGGCTTCTTTACTTCTTAAATCATCGTAACCAAAGCAGAATTATAACCAGATTTAATCGGCTACTTTAAGATCCTCTCCGCACACACAGAAGTGTACAAATAGAAAGAATTTTTGTCCGAAATTGTTTGCAAGTAATGTACGGCTCAGCTTACCAGAGAGCCCATCTTGTCATCTCAACAGAAGGGCATTGGTATTAACGTCAATCGACCAGGCGCTGGGGCTCCAAATGTCGATAAAAGTGGAAACTTGAAAGTAAGGAAAGGACAAACATTGACGAAAGGTTCAAACGGACGTAAGTATTCAAGACTTTGCCTGAGTTTGCCATATACCTGTGGCTTTGATCAAGGGCACTCAACGAGAATATAGTTCAAAACCACTTAAACATAGCATTGTTAAACGTGTTTTAGTATTTAAACGCTGAATGTGGGCATATTTTTATCCCCTATAAATTTTTCATCTGTTCGGATTTCCTAGCTGAAAGTCCAGTGATCCGAAAATTATAGGGATCAAACCTTACCTGTTCGAAAATTTCAGCCAGAAAAAAGGCTCCCGAAAATTCTAGGTGACCTTTTTAGGGTGAAAATCCGTTGAAAATGGGCAATTTTACCATTTTTTAGATGTTCGAAACTCCTAGGAGAGGCAGGCAAGTAAGTAATTTTACAACAAATGTTCCGAAAATTCTAGATCTCAAATCGTCTTCCGAACAGATATTTCTCCGAAAATTGTCGTTGGGTGCTCCTGTTTGATTTAAGACTACGAGTGGTCCCTCTTTCTCTTGATCGTTCGCGCGTGACGCGAAAGAAAACCGCGAGAAAAAAATGGCCGCAAGAAGCACGCACCGCCGCACGCACCAGGATTTCGCGTGGCCATTTATTCCTCGCAGTTTTCTTTCGTGTCGCGCGCGACCAACTGACCAGCTAAAGAGGGGCTACTCGTAGTCTATTTTGATCTGGTCGAACTTTAAATTTCTGTATAATTCCCCAATACTGGACACATTCTTTTGCTACCATTCAGTGTTCTCGTAAACAGGTTATGTTTGTGCGTAAACCTGCATCCGAAGTCAGCAAATTCTGGTACATGTAGTAGCACCCGAAAATTTTTTGAGTCTAATCATTTGCTAAAGAGATGCCGACAGTTTGAAAATGTTTTGTCGAATGATTTCTGTCCAACTTTAGAGACAATTCAGCGTGATTTCAGTCCTGTCAATCAGCGTGATGTTTACGACCCCTGGGGAAGATCCGGAGCGGGAGCCCCCATTAAGGACCCCGAGGGACAAATTCAAACACGAACCGCCGGAAAGGTGGCTCATGATTCAAGTGTAAGTATAAAACTGGTCAGAATCTCATAACCAGTTGCTTAAGTTTCCTGTTGCAATTGCAGAATGGAAAGGTGTTAGTATAGGTAATCATACGGTTTCGAGTTCAATTTGGAGCTTTTTGAAAAACTCACAAGTGCAGAACGAGAAAAACCGTATGATTACTTATAAATAATACAAACATGAAAAAATTCGCGCGGAAAAAGTGCCGGAAGACGTTTCTTGAAGCCACTTTTTTCACATTCGAGAAAACTTTTTTCAGAGTTTCTGCACAAAATTTTTGTCATTGCTTTACATGAGATCATTGGCCTACCAAATTTTTCATTGTCTTTCTGCAAATCACAATCCAGAATCGCGATTTATAATTTGCACTGGTGTTACACTTTTTGCACTGCTGTTACGCTTGAACTGCACTGCTCTCAGCCAATCAGAATCGAGTAATTTTTTCATGTGTATTATTACAGCTTAAAATGCTTCATTCCGTTGTTACTGGCATAGTTTTATGTTAAAAAGTTGAACTTCAAAATTTATTTTTGGTTTTCCAAACTTCTCGAGCAATCGAAGAACCAACACGCCTTCACTTTTTTACATCTTTCTGTTGGTTTTCCAGACTTCTCAACCAATCAAACACGTGCAAGGTTGTGATATCTTTCTGTTGGTTTTCCAAACTTCTCAACCAATCAAACACGTGCAAGGCTGTGACATCTTTCTGTTGGTTTTCCAAACTTCTCAACCAATCAAACACGTGCAAGGTTGTGACATCTTTCTGTTGGTTTTCCAAACTTCTCAACCGATCAAACACGTGCAAGGCTGTGACATCTTTCTGTTGGCTTTCCAAACTTCACATTACTCTAGTAACAGCTTTTAATTAATCCCTATCATCTTTTTTAAAGCATTACTTTTCAATGAATACAAAGGTCTGTTGTACGAAACAGTACTTATCAGCTTTTCAACTGAGGAGAGAAGTTTGTTAATCTCGCCCCTGGTTTTGAACTTTTTTTTAATGTTTTTGTCATTCGATAGACTATGGAAATACATTGAAATACATAACAATTATTTCATTAGCCCGCGTTGAATATGAAGTGATAAAATAACCAACGAGCGCGTAGCGCGAGTTGGTTATAATTACTTCATATCCAACGAGGGCGAATGGAATAATTGTTTTAGTAAATTCTCAACCGGGTTTTGCCTCTGATTTTTATTTCCACAATTTTACAAAGCGAAAAATTTTAAACTTGGCGCACTATTTTCCATATGACGTAAAACTCCGACTATTTAAACAATAGAGTGTTTCTGTCGAGGAACTATCGGCTGATAGTTGTCCCGCGGAAATTTGATGTTCTTAAAACAAATATTTGCCCGAGAAGCGAAGCTTCGAGGGCAAATATGCTAGTTTTAAGAACATCAAATTTCCAAGGGGCAACTATCAGACCGATAGTTCCGAGACAGAAACACTCTATTGTTTAAATAGTCGGAGTTTTTTAGCCAATCAAAAAGCTAGAAATGCAATAGTCGGAGCTGAGAATTTACTAATTTGTAATAGCCGGTTCTGCACGATGAAAGAATCTTGAATCAGAAAGTTTCGGATATTAATCCTTTTTCTATCTTTACCTTCCTAGGCATATTCGGCAACTGGCAAGAAAGACGTAAGAGCAAAGCAGGAACTACTTACAACTTTACGTAAGTTTTCAACTTTCTCAAGGGTAGCTAATCTCCGTTTACGGATAATCCGCTTCCATGTTTTTAAGTAAAGCATGACAAACCAACAGCAAAGCAGAACAAGCAAAAAATCGTGTAAAAGAATCAGCGCTTTTCATCATTCTCACATAAAGTCCTTTTTGAATGCTCGTCTGTTTATGTCAGGATTTATGAAAACGGTGCTAAAGATTGCCACCGATATCACCCTTATTTCACCTTGATTTCACTAAACGTTTAGGCCGCCTCCAAGCCACGTAAACGGGCAAAAAATAGAGAAAGGACGGCAATGAAAGGAAGATAAACGGGTAAAAGAAAAAAAAAAGACTGACTTTCCTTTTAGTTTTTATATCGTCACCTTTGAAAAAAACGGCCGCCTAGGGCGCGAAATCAATCTTTAGCACCGTTTTCATAAATCCAGACATATGTGGATTTTGGCCAGATTCTTTTTTTTACGTGTTTATATGGACCGACACGGAGTCAAGGTCCATTAACACGCAAAAAAGAGCAAGGCTAATATCCAGACTTATTATATGGCTAGCTCCATGAGCGGGCAAGATGAACCAAATCGCGCGTTGTGATTGGCTACCTGAGTGAGCAAGATGGAGCTGTCTTGCCTGCCAGGGACTACCCACCCTGTCCCGCGAAAAAAATTTCCCCGAAAGCCATATAATAAATCCTTTATTGACCAATTGTGAGGTTAAGATGGCTGGATATTGGCCTCGTTCTTTTTTTGCGTGTTTATGGACCTTGACTCCGGTCCATACATACGCAAAAAAGAACTTGACCAATTTCCAGCTATCTTGACCTCACACTTGGTCAATAACTCAATCATATATCTCGGCCGATGAGCTTTATCAATAAAGGATTTATAATATGAAAAGGTGTCTTGCTGGACACAACGGGTAATCCGGAGTGGGCAAGACAGCGCCATCTTGCCCGCACGGGTGGCCAATCACAGCGCAGGAATTGGTTCATCTTTCCCGCTCACGGAGGTAACCATATAATAAAAGACAACATAAGGAGGAGAAGTTTGACTTTTATTTAGTTTACACCATTTCATAGATGTTTTATTTGTTGCACTTAACAGAGGAAATGTCTGAAGAAAGCAAACAGCGACGAAAGGCCGAGCATGAAGATCTATTAACTGTAAGTATTTTCGTGCTTGAAGTTTGTCCTGTTTGGACCGAGTTTTGTGATAACTTTTTTTTAAATACCAGTCCAGCAAATGTTCTCTTTACCGGTGGTTACGCAAAGTTTTTGAACCGCTTCTATGTGAATGAAGTTAAGTCGTAGCTCCACTAACGGTCACTTTCATGGATCCAGCGGACTGCTCATACATTCACTGTTACTTTAACTTCTCTACAACGGCAACGGTCAGCAAAGCGCACCCCAGCTGCCAAAATAACCTCTCAACAGCGGTCAGTTGATCGCCAAACTGATGAACGGTGAACCGTGGATACGAAACTCTATTTGTAATTGTAAAAGGTCACAACACTTGATCCGCACCCCGCGTCGTTAGACCCTGTTGGTTTCTGATTCAGTTATTGTTACATTTTGATTTACATAAGCTAAAATAATAACTTATTGAAAAAGAGGTTGCATCCCGAAAAAAATTACAGGTGTCCTATGTACATCCCTTCCTCGCCACCTCGGTTCTACAACGGCCACTTTCTCTGTCCCAAAGCTGGGCGTTGAGGAGAGGTTCCACTATACATGCGCGTTGTTGTTGTTTTTTTTTCAGAGTGAAAAGGACGTTGCCTCTTGGCTGAGGTCAGGCGTTGTTGGACAGCCTAGTTATGATGCCACTACCAAGGAAATAATTGCTCAAAAGAAACAAACTTCAGATGTCACATCGCAGGTAAACGCAGAAAAAATAACAAAATTCCGTAAAAGAAAATGTTGCCTTTGGAAAGTAATTTCCACAAGTCTTTGACATCGTATTTTTAAGTGATCTTAACATCAGACGTTAGTTGGGTTGTGAAATAGCATTTCATATTTTGCGACAAGACACGGCAACAAACTTGCGTAGCGATCACGATATCGATTATGAACGAGAATAAAGAGCGCATTTTTGTACTTTCAGTGTACTGGACCTACAAGTAGCTTGCGTGATCATCATCGGTCCTAGCTTGCACTAGTAGACTGTTCACAGTCCCCTATTTTTCCGTGAGATCGTAGATGTCGATCATTCAGTTCGACCAGGCCGCCATCTCGGTCTCTTGATGCGAGCGAAACTGGGGAGAGAACAAAATGCCCTTGGGTAGGGATGGTGGGGTTAATAGCGGCCGTGCCCTCCACCACCTCTAGCCACGGGCATTTTGTACTCTCCCCAGTTTCGCTCATCCACATCTACGATCGCACGGAAAAATAGGGGACTGAGAACAGTCTACTTGCATCAGAGACTAGTATAGGAAGCAAGATCTGACGTAAAACTGTTGTAGGTGTTTCTGTTCCATTAGTCCCCACTACCTAGCTGCATTCCAGTCTTGAAAATATGAAAACGGCCTGTTGTTGAGCAGTAAGTTATGCAACGCTCTCTCTTGGTACACCATGTGGAATATCCCACTTGACACTTGTATTTGCTCAGTATACACAATCGCCTTTTCTATTTCATTCCATGCCATAGAAAATGTACTGGGCAGCAAAATTAACACAGCATACTCGCGGTGCATGATGGGAAGGTTGGATGTAATACTGTCGAAGACACATTGGCTTTCCTGTAATCTGATTGGCTGTATTTTATATGGCGTGATATAAATGGTAATATTTGCCCTTCTTATTCCAAGTTATTCTTTCGATCAGGTTTTAAATATCAGAAGACAGAAGAATGAAAAAAGCCGCGAATACCATACGGATTTGGAAGCTCAAGCACAGGAGAGATATCAACATCGCAAACAGAGCCAAGAGGAACAGAGGGTCAAGTCGGTAGAGGTGTGTGACTGTCACACAATGAAAAGATATTGAGAGTTGTGTTAAGAACAACTGGCCGAGAACTGGCGTTTGTTTTAAACTTCACTGCAAAACCTCGGTTATTTAATTTAAAGGCAAATTCCGATAACAGTCCAAGTTTGCATTTATGTTGTCTTGTCTCCTGAATATGCTCAGATTAAAGAGTTTGTGT
>JAHPZR010038106.1:0-20000 GCA_019787425.1 Platygyra sinensis | reverse complement strand
ACAACATCATTAGATGTTTTAGTTAGAGAAAAGACATGTGGAAGAGGAAGAACATAGTCAGTAAACTTTGCGTCTGTGAGGGGAATCTCATTTGCTAAAATTGGCCCTACGCTACAGAAATGGTGATTTAGCCTATTACTGATTTCATCAGAGGTAGTGTAAATGGTATCGCCAATTTTTAGGCTATGGATTCTGGTGGGTTGCGGTATTTTGCCGAAGATGATATTAATCCCTTTCCATGTGTTCTTAATGTTACCCTGGTTGTTCCTGAAAAACGAATTATAATAAGAGACTTTTGCCTTATTTATAGCAGTGTTGACCTTATTTCTCAAAGCCTTAAAACGCATCCTAGTTTCACTAGACCCCGCCCTAGATGCGAGTTTTTTCGCTTTATCTCTCTCAAACATTAACTTTTTGAGATCAGGGGTAAGCCAGGGAGAATTTGTATTTCGGACCTTCTTTCGACGAAAAGGTGCAGGTTGGTCGGATATGTAAATGATGAGATGAACATAAAGAACGAACACTGGTTTATAAGAACTGATATTATACCTGCCAACTTTTCCTGAGATATATGCGTGAGATTTATATCCTGGGAGTGCTGGGAATTTTGAAGACGACACAATCATTTCCGAAAATTCCCGAAGAAGTCCGAAGTCTTCCGAAGAAGTTCGAAGTCTTCTGAAGACGTCCGAAGTCTTAGGACCTGTATAAACGCGAGCTCACTCCAAGTGCTTTTCACTTCAAAAATTAGAGATCGCGAGGAAGGTATTGTCATTTATTCATTTTACACATGGTTTTTATTCCTTACATGGGTCTGAGTTAACACATTTGTGGAAATTGTGTCAAGCAAGACAGCAACAACTCACATTTTTCAATCAGGCGTGAGAAATTGGCCCGCAGGCGCGAGATCGAAGTTTTCAACCTGCAGGCGTGACACTCACGCCTAAGGCCTGAGAGTTGGCAGGTATATGATAAGCGAAGTAAGATGGCTAGGCGATTGTCTGTTCAGAGTTTTACAGGTTAAGAAAAAAAATCTTCAAAGTGATGAGTGACCTAACAGCAAGCCAATGCAGTCCGCTTTGGGACCTCGCCGACCTGGACACTAGTTCTCTCAATTTGAAAAAAAGTTCACCCCAGCCTGGATTTAAAGTTCAAATTTTCGCAGTGCTTTGCTTGATTTTCAATCGTTACTATATTATTTTTATCATATGTGCTTAAAAACAGTATTTATCACGTCTCGGTTATATGCAAATTAGCTATGAAATGGTATCTAATGCGCATGAGCGCCAGCTGACTGTGTCCCTTTAATGTGGACATAAGAATTATTATCTTTATAGATAAAATTGATTTTTTTTGTTGTTAATGTTCCTAGACTAGAAACCGAGTTCAAAGTTATCAAGTTCAGTAAAACACTGTTAACAGAACCTCTGCTACCTTTGGTCATCTCGATGAGGGAGTTCTCTACAATGCTTACCCCTTTTAAGCCGCCACCAATGTAGTTTGGCTGTTCTTTGGAAAAGAGAATGGTAGAGTCCAATAGAATTTGATAAAAATATTCAAACACGCCAATTTTGATTGTCTTCAAGTGATTCTTTGTTCAAGAAGAAATTGACCCAATCCAAAAAAGTATTCAAAGTACACGAACTCCTACTAAGGGACTACCTCCCTGTTCCCTGTGGAGTTCAACTGTATTTAGTAATGTTTTTAGTTTCGATTTTCCTCCGAGATAATAAATTAATATTAGCTCTATGTAGCTAGCATGTATACTACCCTGTAAATGCAAGTACAAATTAAGTTTATTCATGCTTGCATCGATATCCAATCCCATCTCGTCTAAAGGGCCAAAAGTGGAGAATGCCGGAGGGGACCTCCTGAATAAAAAGGTTGGGGATACTCATCCTCTCACTTAGGGGTGGAAATGAAAGATTTGCTCTCAGTTAGGACGAAACGCCACTATTTTTAGCATCTTATAGGTGGAATTGAAAGTGAAACTATTTCAAAACACTCTCAATTTCCACTTGATTTCCGCTGCTCTCTCGAGTACAGTCAACTAACCTGAACTCCTTACCTGAACAGCAGCCGGTAACCAAGTCTGTTCCGTTTTAAGAGGCTGTCTCTCTAAAAACCGACCACTGATTTTACTTCGAAAATTCGATTTTTCTCATAAGCTGGGATTTTAAAGCCCTTACCTAGTTAATCACTAAAATGAGTTTTATTTGATTAAAAATTGTAATTGAATTTTCCTAGGCTTAGTTAAAGTTCGATCCGCTGGACTCAAGTTGCATGCCTTGCGAAACTTGAAAAATAGCACATATTGCCGTCGCTCTAAAAAAATTAATATTCGCTCAAAAGTCCCAATTCTTTTTTTAAACTATAGACATATTACAGCAGTTTGTTTAGACATGTTTCAATTATAATTCAATGTTGTTCCTTCAACGGCTGAAAGCAGATTTTCTACCCGTTAAATCGAGTTTTGAACCAATCACGAAAATAGCACTACTTTGAAGGCGCGTTTTAAAAATGTGGCACCTGTTTGAAACCGCTAAACTACATGAGTAGAAAGTATAAATGACACTTAATTCAAAACAATAATAAAATTTGTCTGCCCACTAGGTTTTCAAAACTAATGACCGCTTGAAGTTCAGGAAATTTTGAAAATATTTCAGTGAGTAACTGCATACTCGCCTTCGTGAAGTGCTTCTATAAATTCACGCAACTCTCTTACCTGGCTTCGAGATTAAAGTTTTGGTCCTTTGTAGCAATCCTTGAATCCTAGGTAGCATTAAAACTGCCAGCTTTTCCTTCCAGCAGTAGGTTTGTATACAAGGTACATTTACACGTTCGTGATCTGTGTCGAGCGTGACGGTCACATTCTTCCGTGTTCTTTGTATTGCTGACCATTGTTTTCCTCGAAGTCGGTTTAATCATGTAGAGTCCTCTTAAAAGGTTTGTAGAAGCACTCTTTTGGACAACTCTCGGCACACATACAAGTATGAAAACTAAACGGTGATCAGGGGATCCACAGAAGGATTCATAAATGTCAAGGCCATTTTGTGTTTACAACGGGTGTTTTCGTTCCCAATCTTCGCGCGAGTATCACATCCTGATTCCCGTGATACAGATTGGGAACTAATTTAGGGTGCCTTTCTTTAATAAAATCTGGGTCAGAACTACATGGTCAATAAAAATCGGGAATCCGAAAGAATCCGAAAATGAATTTTGCGTTTCTTTACCAAACAGATCAATCGTATATCTCTCGGATCATGGTGCGTCAAAAGAACCGAAGAATCCACTCCCGGAGTGAGGGTCGCACGGGGGTATTCTCGTGATGAGTGGTTGGCTGATATTTTTCGTGAAACGTGAATTTAGGAAATTATTCTTCGTGATTCGTGACTTGAAGGTTTTGCGTAAGCCGTGAGGACCTTGGAGTTCAAACCGATACTCCTGATTTTACCACTCTATACCTATTTGAGACTCATTTGAGTCGAATGGTTAGAGTCGTCTGTCGAGGGTGACGTAGGTATGCGATTTGCAATATGGAGCCTTGACTAAGCCTTTCAGTAATTTGCTTTCTTCAAACACTCTTTCTAGATAGGTTATTATCAAGAGTATCTTACGTGCTTATTTTCGTGATTCGGTAAAACGACATATTTATATTAGTGATCCGTGATCCTCAGTTTTTCCGTTCGTTAACCTTGACAGAGACCCCGCTGTACTACCCTCCAGAGTGGATACTTCAGTTCCTTTGACACACCATGATCCGAGAGATATAGGACTGATCTGTTTAGTAAAGAAACGCAAATTCATTTTCGGATTCTTTCGGATCTTGGATTTTCTTAAAGAAAGGCACCCTAAATTAGTTCCCACTCTGTATCACGGGAATCAGGTTGTGATACTCACGCGAAGATTGGGAACGAAAACACCCGTTGTAAACGCAAAATGGCCGTGACATTTATGAATCCTTCTGTGGATCCTCTGATCACCGTTTAGTTTTCATACTTGTATGTGTGCCGAGAGTTGTCCAAAAGAGTGCTTCTACAAACCTTTTAAGAGGACTCTACATGATTAAACCGACTTCGAGGAAAACAATGGTCAGCAATACAAAAGAACACGGAAGTATGCGACCGTCTCGCTCGACACAGATCACGAACGTGTAAATGTACCTTGTATACAAACCTACTGCTGGAAGGAAAAGCTGGCAGTTTTAATGCTACCTAGGATTCAAGGATTGCTACAAAGGACCAAAACTTTAATCTCGAAGCCAGGTAAGAGAGTTGCGTGAATTTATAGAAGCACTTCACGAAGGCGAGTATGCAGTTACTCACTGAAGTATTTCCAAAATTTCCCGAACTTTAAGCGGTCGTTAGTTTTGAAAACCTAGTGGGCAGACAAATTATATTATTGTTTTGAATTAAGTGTCATTTATACTTTCTACTCATGTAGTTTAGCGGTTTCAAACAGGTGCCACATTTTTAAAACGCGCCTTCAAAGTAGTGCTATTTTCGTGATTGGTTCAAAACTCGATTTAACGGGTAGAAAATCTGCTTTCAGCCGTTGAAGGAACAACATTGAATTATAATTGAAACATGTCTAAACAAACTGCTGTAATATGTCTATAGTTTAAAAAAAGAATTGGGACTTTTGAGCGAATATTAATTTTTTTAGAGCGACGGCAATATGTGCTATTTTTCAAGTTTCGCAAGGCATGCAACTTGAGTCCAGCGGATCGAACTTTAACTAAGCGTAGGAAAATTCAATTACAATTTTTAATCAAATAAAACTCATTTTAGTGATTAACTAGGTAAGGGCTTTAAAATCCCAGCTTATGAGAAAAATCGAATTTTCGAAGTAAAACCAGTGGTCGGTTTTTAGAGAGACAGCCTCTTAAGTGGTCTCTTTTATGGGACAAACAGAACTCGAGCCACTTACAGATTGATCTCCTGTAGGGGATTTTACGAGCATCCCCGACCTTCCCATATGGGGGTCACCCTCCCTGGGGTGGACCTCCCCTGGGGTTTGACCTCCCTCCCACCATCAAACTGAAGATAGTCCACTCCCTGGAATCAGATACGAGATACTCCATTAAAAAGAACATTTATCAACTGAATTTATTTAGTAATTTCAATTTCTAAATATTCAAAACCAGTAACTTAATAAGCAGTCGCTATGTGTGTTTTCTAAAATGCTTTTATTGTATTGACTGTCAATAGTCAGATTTTCCAACATCGTAGCAATAGCAAGTAGTCAATCTTTTGAGAAGAAACAGTCAAAATAGAACTTCCCCAAGCAGTGACTCTGACTGTCTTTCATTTTGTGCATAAAAAGTAACCAACAATGACACAGTCAACACGATTTTCAATATATTATGCTGGTATTAACATGGAATGTCTTAGCTGAAAGAGCTCTCCCACTTGACACAGGATGAGCATGCAAAAATGTCCATTCTCTCAAGCTTCTGGGAATTGTTCTTGTCCAGTACCATTTTCGCAAGCACTTGCACATGCCACTATGTTACAGTACAAGGCAAACAATTACTTTTGATTTTGCTGTCAAGCTTTTCAGTCCCTGATTCTTATCTAATGCACACATGGCTAAAATAATCATGTCTGTCTGTTGTAAATACAAAATCCCAGCTGTAGTGTTAAGCATGATGCAGCGACAGCCTGAACATGTCATTGAGAACGTAATACGAGGAATTATCATTGGTGGGCATCAGGACAAAACACTGACTGAAGCCATGAGGAGGGTCATTATCTGTCTGGATAATCAAACAAATATGAGACATTAGATTAACTTATTAAGGCCATGTTCATGTCACCCTTCCATTTAATGGGTGTGGCCTGGATTAATATCAATATAAATTAGTGGGATGTATAACCAAGAATAAAGGTTAGGGGTGGAGTGTTGGTGGGGTAAACAAGATAAGGGGTGGAGGAGGAGTACATTGATGGAAGTTAGAGTGTAAGTTGACTTCAGGGTTATGTTATTAAAAGGCACAATAATGTAAACCCATTCAAAAGAGCCTATGCCATGCAAGTCATTTTTCTACAGGAATAAATAAAAAAAGATTTGGAAGAAAACTTGAAAATAATAGCTTGCTAAAAATGAAAGACACCAGAGAAATTATAAAGAGATATATACTACAATGATGTTTCTGACTGAGGATTACTATGATGGATTACTCTCGTTTTTTTAATAAGAATGTTGTTTTTCTGGCCCAGGCTGAATATTCTTATTTTTCTGCTGCTTTTAGGCTGAAAATATTCTAGTACTACAGTGGAACATATTTTACTGTAATTCTGCCAGGCTTTCAAATGTTGTTCGCTATAACGGGGTCTTCATTATAGCGGGGTTCGTTATGGCGGGGTGCCACTGTATTCTTAAATTATAGCTTATGACATGGTATCAATTACAAGTGTTTGGTATCTAGATCTGTATCGCATTACATTGTTCACATGCTCGATCGCTTTTCGTGGCAGTCAGCGAGGTCCAGATGTCACGTCAAACGACACTTGGCCATTTTGCACAGAAATAGCGTGATGGAAACGAAAGTACCCAATTTTGTTTCAACTACATGTATGTCAAAGACAACTAAGTGTAATCACTGTAGTAAATTCTTTGCTAACCAGCAAGGGTTGTTTTATATGGTTGTATTGTATTTGCAGATGTTTCAGCACAAAAAAGTATATCTATCCTTTTCAAAATCTCAGCCTTGCCTTTATTCTTAAAATATTCTTAAAATTTCGCAAATTTCAGCAACAATATTCTTATGAAATATATTCTTATAAAAAAAGAGTGTATGAAAAGACATATTGGTATTCCTGGTATTAGACTGGAACAAGCTTGCAACTGCAGCTGATGCAGGGTCCGAGTCTTTTCGTGCACAAAAAAAATTAATCTTTTTTTAATATTCCCCCACATGAGCCTCCATAGCCAATTGCAGAAACGTTAGAGTACTGGAGCGAGTTTCTTATATTGAAATTCAGAATGAAAATCTAAACACTTCAACTGAAATGTTAATTAATGAATGAAAAGCTACCCAACCAAATTTAAGAGTTTTCAGCAAAATTGACCAAATGAAAGCCTTGCAAAAGTTCTTAAATTCCATTTAAACCCTACACCTCTATTTTGGGTGAAATTTGAAGAGTTACCATTTTGCCAGTTTCCTCCTCTTAATACTTCTATTTGTAGTACAGACTCTCAAATTTAGTTGATCTTTAACCAATCTTGTTCCCAGAGCCTCGTTCCCCTTGACCAGCGGTCGAAAAATGAGAGCTCTGGGAGCAACCATTTTGAAATAACAATGGAAATAACTGAATTCTGGACCGAGTGGAGTACAATTCAGGATGTAATCGAGCAAGTAATTTCAAAATCGTTCAAGGGCAAAGCACGAGGCCGATTTGAAATTATGAGCGCGATTACTCCTTGAATTGTACGACACAAGGTCCAATTACTAATTAATCGTATTTATGACAAAGTTTGGAATTAAAAATGTCTTTTGAGAACTTCTTTTGACATACTAGACATACTTGACATACTACATACTAGACATTATTATTCATTCAAAATATTTCTCCGTTTCTGATTGGTTAAAACCACACGCATAATTCACCATAATCAGCTGCTGTTCACCAAATTTGGAAAGAATCTTCCTCATATTGAATCAATGATGTCAAAAGTGCAGCCCGCTAAAAATTAATGAATTATTGAACTGTTGACCAAGAAAACCTGGGGACGAGATTGTGTCATTTTTGGTGAGCGGAAAAACAAAGAGCGAAATGGCGAAACTCCTTTAAGAACGGGGAAATATTTTGAATGAATAATAATTATTGAATTCGGCTTTTGTAGGATATGAAGAATTCTGCAGATCTCGGAGGGTGTTATCCACCTCGGCCTTCGGCCTCTGTGGATAACACCTCCTTGATCAGCAGAATTCTTCACATCCTACTCAGCCTCCTTCAATAATTGCTAAATACTGAGAATATGACTATGGTCTATTACACACCTTAAGTTGGCCGACTACATAGACAACCACTCCATTGTTCACAGTTGGCTGACAGTCCACTGTGGTTAGTACATGGTGAACAACGGTAAATGGTAATTCCTTGAAATAAGTGAAACAGTAAATAATATGAGTGGAATGGCAACTTGTGGATCTGTTGTCAAGCGAGATTACTCAGGAAAGGAAATTTCTGGGTCCCCAACCTGTCAGATATACAGTTGAGGTGTTAATAAATATCCAGGGTTGTCAAAATAAGCCGGCAACCGGCGCATTTCACCGGCTATTTTAAATACTATGCCGGTTACTCCAAATGTTAGAAGATCAGTTCTGAGCGTGATATTGGAAAAATACAATGGAAATAGCCACCTACTTTTTGGATGGAACCTGCTACTCAAAAACCTACTGACAACCCTGAATATCTCTTAAAACTCATCTCCAAAATCAACAGGAGTCATTAATAGAGCAAGATCTTTTCTACCTAAACCCTGTCTAAAAACTCTTTATTATTGTTCAGATTATCCTCATCTTCATCATTGTATTATTGCCTAGGGATCTACATACAAAACCAATCTTCACTGTCTTGTCTCTTTGCAAAAGCAAGTTATCAGAATTATTTCTAAATCAACTTTTGATTCTCATTCAGACCATATTTTCAAAGAATAATAATTAGAGCTACTAATTATTATGAACACTTTCATGTTATTAGACAACTAGAATGGGGTAAACTTTATGCTTTCTTTTGATCATTCTCTTTTGCCTTCAAAGTTCAACAATTATTTTTCTTTAAAGAAACAAGTATATAGCTATGCCACTAGATACGTGAACAACTTTCACCTTCCTTTTAGTAGAATAAACCTTCATAAATTGGTCAGTTTCCAAGGACCAACTTATTATAACTCTCTAGAAAATGATATTAAAGAATCTCATTCTCTCCACTCATTCAAAACAAAATTGAAAAAAAAAAATTATACAGTGGAACCCGGTTAATATGGACACCAAAGGGA
Source organism: Platygyra sinensis (assembly GCA_019787425.1). Lineage (NCBI taxonomy): Eukaryota > Metazoa > Cnidaria > Anthozoa > Scleractinia > Merulinidae > Platygyra > Platygyra sinensis. Next base: position 10,994 of record JAHPZR010038106.1, on the reverse strand, counting down.
CATGCCATAGTGTCCGTATTATCTGGGTGTCCGTATTAAGCGGGCTCTCAGAGAAAACATCAGGAACACATGTTTTATCGATATAAAGACCAAAGCAGACAGTTTTACGAGACAAGACGTCTTATAGCCGTTTCCGTGGGATGCCGCGTTAGTCTGTATTTGCAAAAACCCGGCATAGGAGATAAGTCAAAAATGCATTGAACGTTTTTCAACCCCCGTTGGAAACGCTTTCCAACACGCTGTTATTATTATTTTGGAATGCGTTGGCAACGTTCGACAACGCGTTGAACTCATTGCAAACTCATTGCTCCGATCTTCATGTTTTCGCAGCGGTTGTAGGAAGAACTTCTTCACCGGAAAGGTTTGAGGACTTTGCGAGGAACGTGTTGGAACGTTTTTCAATGAGGCAAATCGATTCAAAATCGATCAAAAATCGATAAAGATTTTACGCAGTCCTATTGGCTAGCTTTGCAATTATTTTGTCCCTACAAATAAAAACAAACCCAGCCGGATTTTTACCGTGGTATGCCACAGGCATCCCACGGAAAAACGTTGTTTATTTCTTAACTGTAACAGTAGTAAGTTCATCCTAAGGAAACCTCACGATCATTCCGTGGGATGCCTGTGGCATACCACGGTAAAAATCCGGCTGGGTTTGTTTTTCTTTGTAGGGACAAATTGCAAAGCTAGCCAATAGGACTGCGTAAAATCTTTATCGATTTTTTCTGTTGGTAAGCTGACGAATAGGATTGTAAAAAATGTTTATCGATTTTTGATTGATTTGCCTCATTGAAAAACGTTCCAAAACGTTCCTCGCAAAGTCCTCAAACCTTTCCGGTGAAGAAGTTCTTCCTACAACCGCCGCGAAAACATGAAGATTGGAGCGCTTTCAAGTAAGCTTAAGTTTTGAAAACAGATCGCAAATTTAAAGCTGCTTTTTGGACTTAAGAAACAAAAAATGGCAAAATACGTTACTACTTCGAAGTCGAATTCAAGTTTTAGAACGATTGCTATAACATAAGACTGTCTTAACGTTTTGCACTGGATGGTTTTTGATTTACTTTTTATTGCGTGACAATGAAAACGATCTGAAGTTTGCAATGAGTTCAACGCGTTGTCGAACGTTGCCAATGCATTAGGAAACTTATTGCCAACGCATTCCAAAATAATAACAGCGTGTTGGAAAGTGTTTCCAACGGAGTTTGAAAAACGTTCAATGCATTTTTGACTTATCTCTTATGCCGGGTTTTTGCAAATAGGGTCACATACAGACTAACGCATCCCACGGAAACGGCTATAAGATGTGTTGTTTATCATAGTCTCAGAGTAAAATTATTGAAACAGGCGTGACAGTGGATTCAATTGAAAAAGTCTGTAACTTTACTTTGTTACTTTTTTTTAGTACAGTTCTGTAATAAAATTTTATTCACTCGTAAAAATCTGTCATTGTTTGAACCGGGTACAATGTCTACAATTTCACATAATTGTTACAATGAAAATAGACAGTGTGCAGATAACCTGTGTCCGTAAAGTGGGGTTGACAATATATGAGAGTTTGTGACTCGAGACACAGAAAGGTGTCCGTTGTCCGTATTACCCGGTGTCCGTTTATAGCGGGTTAATTTTAGAGAAAATATATGAGCTTTTTGTCGGGACAAACGAAACTGTCCGTATAAAGTGGGTGTCCGTAGAGCGGGGTTCCACTGTATGTGAATTATTAGACAGTTGAAAATCTTGTAGTAAAAAGTTATCTTTCTTCACATGTATGATATTATCTTTATACACATTGATACATGTACCATACTTTATATTTGTCAACTCAGTCTATGTAATTAGTTAATTATACTTGCCTTCATTGTATTTTACTTTCGATCCTGGTCTTACTGTTACTGTTAACTTTATTTTTACTCTAAGGAGCCCAATGTCTATAAGCCTCAGGGTTTCTTTTTGGGCTTTCTCACCACTTTCATTTGCTTTTGTGTACAATGTAACTGTCTTGTTTTATTGTTACAGTCAAGTCTCCTTCAGGGCTTTCTGAAAAGTCCTTCGTCTTGTTTATTCAGTACCCGCCGGATGAAGGTCTTTTCCTACTTGACTGGCGCCAATTTTAGCGACCCAAAAACGGGTCGCTGTGCTTTAACCAATCAGAGGTCCCCTAGATATCCCTTGGGGACCGAATTGTCAAACTATGCTCAACGAAACGTGACTTGTGGTTAAACCCATTAAATTAAAGAAGCTTCAAAGGCCCCGCGCCAGGAATATCATATATTGCATGACTAACAGAAGAAAACAGTGGAAGCATATCTGTCTGTGAGAAATGTGTTTGTTTCTGCGCTAACCGGAGCTGGGAAAAGTTCGACCTTTGAGATAGCTAGAATCTTACGAACTACAGTTTCGTTTTTGTCTGCGCAATTTCGGAACAAAATGTTTGTTAAAAGTGAACCTTTGCCACTATATACTCCTTCCCGGCGATCAATTTAACATTCAAACAAGCTTTAGTCAATTTTCGTGTAAAATCTTTCTTCGTAATCTCTTTAGTACAGAGTAAAACAAATTTGCTCTTTCGATCGACACAGGAGAAACCCACACACACTCGATTATTTTGGTAGATTGGCGGGAACCAATTCTTTCCGCCATTCAATTCAAGGACTTCCAAATGCAACCTGAGACACCAGTTGCAAGTCATGACACTCTTCATTTTTGGTGCGAAATGCAAATCAAAACCCTTCAAGCGAGACAAGTCGACCTCTCGCGACTTCGTCGCTCACTTGGCCGCAATGTGCCCTAGCTTCGCGCCCCAACATATTCCACTATGAAATTCATGAGGTCGACTTGTGGCAAGTCTACTTCAGGGCATAAAATTAACTTTTCTTCCCAGTAGCCACTTGGCTCCTAAATAATTTTAAGTGGTAGCCAATTCTAAAAAAGTTGGCGGCCATTATGACGCACACACACACACAAAAAAAACAATTTTTACCCTGTCACTGTACTAGATAGATAAAATTGCTCATGAATCATAATGATTCGCACGATGCTATAAAGAGGACACTAGAATGGGTCACATACAACGTGAAAGGTTACCTAAATCTAAGATGGCGTCTAGTGACGATAGATTTACGTTCGAAATTGTGCATGTGCTCTGTTTTGGATACGGTCTTAACAAAGAATTTTGCTGCAGATTTATCTTTACAAACCTTCAACACTAGATCTCTAGGTAAAGTGTGATTAGAAATTCTAGTCACCAATTTGGCGACTTATTTTCACAATTTGGTTGCCAAAGTGAAAAATTTAGTTGCACTGGTGCCTGTATTAGGCGCAATTTTATGCCCTGTCCTTGGTCCATACTGTAAGATATAGATCCCTGTTTTCCCTCTTTCATTCGGCACCTGTGTGCTTTGCACCTGGGCCATAAATCAAAGGGGAAAACCTTGGTCCTTAACTTATAGTACAGACTTTGAACTTGGTTACGAAGAGGTATTCTTTCTGTATCACTGCTAAGTAACCTGTAATCAGGCATTCCCATTATCCCATTTAACCCTTTAACCATTAAGATCAAAATTTGAATTCTCATTTGTTACCCCTATTCATTTCCTACAGAGGTAGTGAGGGAGAAGTTAATAAAATATCCAGTAAATTCATCTTTTGTGATCATGTCCGTAATTCTTATGACCACTCTGTTTGACAAAGCATGGATATTACAAGGAGAAATTTGATGCCGATCACACTGAAGGCTTAAAGGGTTAACACATGCATACATGTACATGCCACCACTATTTAATAGAGAACCGTTGACCAGCAACTGCCAAAATCTTACTTCACTTAAATTTCCTTTAGTCACATCACAATCTGTTAAAGGTTACAAACAGTTTATTTAATAAAAGAATTTAATGAAAGATGGAACTTACTACTAGCTTTTTCTTTATAGCTTCCGTTCCGCAGATTTGGTTCCCTTCAAATGTCATCATGGAATCGGCAATCTTCAAGGATTAAAAATCAAAATGATTAAAAATACAAAATCATGTTGACATACTGTATTAAAAATGCTTAAAATATGCTTAGGAATAAAGTAACTGGATATTATTTTGATTCAATTGATGAGTTTATATTTGAAGTGACTGTTTAAAAGGTTCTGTATTAACTTTTGGCCACTGTCTGACTCCGAAGCTTTCTTGAAGAACATTTAAAGTGGTACTATGACAAAAATCGCATCTTTCCTATCAAAGCCATTTTAAAACATAAACAAGTAGTCTGTATTAGAAGAAAAACGCTGTTCACTATTTCTACTTGTAAATATCTCTTTTTGTTCCAGAGATATTAAAGGTTATAAAATCAGAGAGTGGCATTCATGATAGAACACTAGTAGATTTATACTAAAACTCAGTAGAAACATGGTATATGTTCTCTGTTTCTTAAATAAAGCAGGGTTTAAAATTGTGACTTACTGGTTGCCAATGCGACCAAAAATTGAGCACTGGCGACTAAATTTTCAGAACTGGTCGCCAGAGCGACTCGCTAGCCTCCCATGCATATGTTCTTAGGCTTGTCACGTGTTCCTCCCCACGAACGTCTGCTCAACGGACTGGTCACATCCGTTTGTTGGCAGTAATAGCCAATCATAGCTTCTCTTCCTATCCGTGGAAAGCTGGACTTTGACCGACTTTGATCCAACGCTTCCCCACGAGAAATTTCTGCCGCAAAATGTTCAACATTCTCACTTACGTACGAGTTGCACCAGCATCTGCAGATGTACACAGGGGTTTCAATAAAGTTTCAAGTAGGCAGCCAGTTTGAGAAGAGTAGGCGACGGTATTGACAAGGGGCCGCAAGGCCCCTTTTGCAAGGGGGGGTCTGGGGGCATGTGCCCCAGAAAAATTTGAAATCTGGAAGCTCTGAAACACTATTTCCAGCATTCTGGGCATCAAATTGTGTACATATAAGTACGATTTCTTAGCGCAATGAGGCGTGACCTTGATCTCGAAATTGAGGTAAAAAGTGCATCCAAGCTCATCAAAATAAATTTTAATTTTGTTTGAAAGGATCGTTCTTTAATTACTTCAATTTAGGCAGAAAGTAGCTGTCTCTGATCGAAGAAGCTGACACTCTTCGTTGGACGTCGGTGCTTATTGAAACCCCTGTGTACATATTATTTTAGAAGTACCTGCAACTGATAAGATCCACATTGAGGACCGGTACGGTCTTGCCTGAACTAAGTCAAACAATGTGATATAAAACACGCAAAACAGTCAACTAATTCGCACTTAAACAGCTACATTTTAATTATGTGGTGCTAGAAGGGACAAAATGAGCAATAAACCTATTCATCAAATCAACAAACATAAGCTTAACCAAATTGATGGAAAAAACATAAGAACCTCTCTACAGAAACTTGAAGCTTTCTCGAAGCAAAGCTATGGCATCTCCGAAAAAAAAAACCGGACGTGGGTAAATATGATATGCGTGATAAGAAGCAACACACACTCTACTTACAAATAGTTCTAATGAAACAACCGGGCCCAGCTCCGCAATATGAAATGCAAGTAAGCAACATTTCATGGAAAACTTCTTATTACCCACATTTTGCCCCTCGAAAGCAAATATCGTGCAATATAAATGAGCCTAAACAATGCAAAAGCCCATGGCAAACAACAGAGATGTCAACATTAACTGAACAGCGGATTGGTTCTTTTGAAAAGGCTAACCGCCAGTGAACGGAAGTTGCTTGTCTATTGAGCAGACATTCGTGGGGAGGAACACGTGACAAGCCTAAGAACGTCTGCGTAGGAGGCTAGCGACTCGCATGTTTTGTCCGATAACTAAAGAAAACCACGACACAACTTTTGTTTTTAAATCTTTTTGTTTAGGAAACCAATCCTATATGGTAGCCAGTATACAACTCACTTTTCCGTTCCCAGTAAAATAATGTCCGAATATTGCAAGAGAGCAAAAAAAAAATTAATGTATTTCAACACATCGATAGTTTACAGTGCCCCATATTTTTTTCAGCGGCTTCTTCTCCCGGTCGGAGACTGGTATGAGCTATATGGTTGTGTAGGCAACCAATGAGTTGCAATTACGTACCATGCCTTGAGAATAGCAAGTTGAAAATCAGTAAAGAACGGCAGCTCGAAGAATTGAGAAGTAGCAAAGGGAAAATACTCAAGTACCCAAGTTTGTCTCATAGTGAAAACCACAGACTTAAAACGTTTCATGCTTTGCTTCATTTAAAATGACTATGGACTATGGACCAGAGACATATCACCTGAGAACAATGGTAGCTTATATCTACGTGTTACTTGTGTTGTTTCTAATTGTTTTTGCTCTTCAATTGTGACTTTTCTTGCATGCAAAGCAGCGTATAAAATCGTGTTTTTGTGTAAGTGATATATAAAATAAGTTGGCCACTAAAATTTACGAACTGGCGACCAAAACTTTTCTGTTAGTTGCCAGCTGGCTCCCGAGCGAAAAAGTTAATTTGAACCTGTAAAGGATGGTTTATTATGGAAAACTAAGTGTCTGGGTGGTGGACCAATAATTATAGTAAATGTGGTAAATGGTTTGAACCCAGGAGTATCAGTACTTTGTATTGTGTTTTCGTCCGGGTCAGGGTACAGTACCGGACAGAAGTAACCTAACACGGAACGCGTTACTGGAACGCAAATGGAACGCGAAATAGAACGCTGTGGGAACGCCAAAGGAACGCCAAAATTTCTGGTGAGCTGGAGCGCGTTCTGAACAAGAACGCGTTCTATGGAGAACGCGATAACGCGTTCCATTGAGAACGCGAGAATGCGTTCCATTGAGAACTGAGTTATGGTTCGTGCAGAGACTGTAATGTTATTGCAGCGTGCTAACAAAATTCTTTGAAGTTCTGTCGAAGCAAGTTCATCGTTTTTCTTCATTTCTTCGTCAATTACATCAAGTTTAAGTTTCAGATTTCGTCCTTTGCGTAATTGCGCGCTGGGGCCAAATAAACTACTTCAGAATGGAAGATCAAGGTGTACTGAGTCATCAAACTTTTCCTTACGATCGGTGCGCTCGCTTTCAAGTGAGTTTCCGACCGAAGATTTATAGCCGGGATTTAAAGCAGCTTCCTGGACTTCCGTAAAGAAAAATAGTAATGTACAACATTATTCGAAGATGAATTCGACCTTTGGAACTATTGGTAAAGCCATGGCCGATAAACTGACCGAAAAGTTGGCCGCAAAATCTCAAGCTTTCGCTTTAATTAGCGTGAAGAATATAATTTGAACAGAGTTGTAGCGTTACACGAGTCAACCGCGAGCCCAAGTCAACCTCGAGTCACGAGCCAACCTCGAGTCAACCACGAGTCAAGTCAATTTTTTTTCTATTTTTTCCCGAAAAAAAAAGTAGATCGCAGGAAATAAAATATCTGAATATCAAGAGAAAGTATAGCTGAATATAGATTGTTAACAACAGGTTTTGATAACAGGCTCAGCTCGATCGCGACTCGCGCGATCTTGTAGTCTTACGCGACATATATTCAAAGGAACCATGTTATTTGTTGTGCCCATTGCCGATTATCAAGGCACGATTGTCTTATCCAAATAGTGAGTGACATGAATATAGCTGACTATGTGTTGACTCAGAGAAAACTTGAACAATATTATAAAACATCTGTGTCACGCGAGCGAGTTGCCTTTCCTGAATTTTGTGCCCGACGACCTTAAATACGTGAACTGTTGAAGGATCGTGTTTACAGAACTTTATTAGTGTTGCAAAACTACATTTAATTTATTTCTAAAGAAATCAACGACAATGTAATAGTGACAATGGAGGTGGCTTGGCCTAGTGGTTAGGGCGCTGGATTTGTAATCCGGAGGTTCCGAGTTCAAATCCTTCTCCCTGCTACTAGATGGATCTACAACTTCTCTGCGCTTTGTTAGTAGCCAACTGGTCAGCCTCCTGCCAGTTGGGATTCTTAGCAAGTTTCAGTTTAATTTACAGTATTGTTAGCTTATTTCAGTGTCCACAATTAGTACATCAGTGCTAAACACTTCGACACTTTTAATATATATAAAGTTATCGTAATTTCAAGGTCGACGGGCACAAAATTCTGAAAATTCAGGAAAGAGGCAACTCACTCGCGTGACACGTATGCTTTACAATATCGTTCAAGTTTTCTTTAAGTCACTAGATGCATGTCACTCACTATTTGGATAAGACAATCGTACCTTGATAATCGGCAATGGGCACAACAAACACGAGGTTGGCTCGTGACTCGAGGTTGACTTGGGCTCGCGGTTGACTCGTGTAACGCTACAACTCATTTGAACATGCGGTCACGCAGGGAAGCACGTTTACAAAACTTGGTCATTTTTTTGCTTTCAGAAAGTTTTTTTCCCTCATCGTGAATGAAACTTTATTTTTATTGAACTTCTTGTCACGTTTCTTTCATTTGGTTGCCTATTTGTGAATTTTAGAAATTAAAAGTGAACAGTGTTTTCGTTTGCACGCTGGATTTCTGCATATTTAATTTACGGCGACTTCCGCAGTTTGTTTGTTTAGTTTCTTCGCTTCGTTCAAATATTTTATTTGAATCTTATTCAGCTACTACAGAACTGCTGAGAAAAGAACTAAATGGGCACTAATTTAGCACAGTTGAAATATCATTTATGTCAAAATAATGGGCTCGTTTTTACGGTCTTTTTGATTTCCAACTTTTATCTTTCTTTCGCAGCGCTGTAAATATTTCGTCGCTCGGCGATTAAATTTTTGATCTCTTGCTTTCAGATTGATTTTTACATGTGTCTTTCGCTTTTATTTTCCGTTGTTTTTTTTTTAATGTAAGGCCGTTATAGTACAAGAATGAACCGCGGATTCTGATGTATTTGCTTTCGTTTTGTCCTCCGAAGTCGATAATTAACTCATTTTCGCATATTCAATTTCTCGGCTCTCGTGGGAGTCATTTTGTCGCGCGGAAAAGCATAAATAAAATTTCTTGTTTTCTGAGCAGTTTTACACATCCAATTGAGTTCTTTTTGTTGAAATATTTTTTTAATATTTTGGCCCTCCATGTATTTAACTTTGAAGAAACGATGTCGTGAAATCTGATCTTGTGTCTGTGGTTACTGCGCATATGGTTTATTTTTTGTGCTTTCGCTCGCTCCTTTCGGAAAGCTCGTCTTCAGGGAAGAACTAACGAGAACGCGTTCTACTGAAAATTCTAAAGAAAATTCAGAACGCGCTCCTGCGTTCCTTCCGTTCTGAAATTTTCTTTAGAACGCGTTCTGTTTTGCGTTCCAGAATGTTAGGGGAACGCCAAGGGAACGCCAAAGGAACGCTAATTGGAACGCTCCAAGAACGCGTTCCGTGTTGATTTTTCTGTTAGGTTACTTCTGTCCGGTACTGTAGTTCTGAAAAGAACTGTTGAACATTGGCGACTGATGTTTCGACAGCCTGAGTGAAAGCCATCTTCAGAGTCAAGTGAATAGTGTTTGTCAGTCAATGATGTTATTAGTCTGGTCTGTTGAAAGCGATTGGTCAGTTAAGAAATGATGGTGGATGGCTGAAAGATGAGTTTGTCATCAGTCATTGGTCAGTTTCGATCCATCTTTTGTTAGTAAAATTATCGGTTTGATGTTCGTATATTGCTAGTCAAAATTAAGTCAGTCTGTTAGAACTCCGTTTGTCAGTTTCGTTTTCGTCATGGGTAAGACCAATAATTAAGGGGGTAGTTTTTTGAATAAATTCACTCTCCTGAGAGGGGTAGTCGAACGACCAGTCCCTAATTACTAGGTCCAGTGTTAGTGATTAATTGGTAAATAAACAAACAAAATAAGTGAAAGTCGCAATCATGGAGTTTATATCACCTTTAAAATATAGATAGGACCCTGCACGCGCTCTGATTGGTCAAAAACCTATGTTTTATCAGAGTATAAAACGTAGAAAAAGCGTGTTTTATTGTTTTGCGCGCGTAGCATCTATATTTTAAAGCAAATGAAGAAGCCTAAGCTGTGTATTACACTGTGATAAAACACCCCAGTCATTTGAGAACACTCGAGAAATGTTGAAAACACTCGCCTGCGACTCGTGTTTTCTACATTTCCCTCGTGTTCTCAAATGACCATCATGTTTTATCATAGTGTAAAACACGGCTTAGGCTTCTTTATTGTTAATTATAAAACAACTGAGCCACTATGTGCACTCCTATTGGCCGAAAGGTGTGTTTAGATGAGAGCACGTAAACACGGTTATGAGGTTTCAGATTTGCCTGTATTTTTAAGAATTATTTTATAAAAGCAATAGGTTCCGTGTTTTCAAAGCCTCATCTTAAAGGCCGAGACACACGATGCGACAAATCGCGGCGACCACGTCGCTGCGACAAGTCGCCTCGTGTGCACTGCTGCTTGCGACAAGACACTTGTTCTGGGCATGCACTAGCGAATTTGGAAGAGGGGAAATGTGAACTAGTTTCCAAATTTAACATGGCGGACCAGGCGAATACAGCGGTTGATTTTAATTTTGTCGCAGCGACTTGTCGCAGAAGCGTACACACGATGCGACAAGGCTGCTTGCGCTTATTTTGTCGCTGCGATATGTCACACGAATTGAAACCAGTTTGAATTCGTGCGACAGATCGCAGCGACAAAATTTCTGTCGCAGCGACAATGATTTTCACATGTCACACGAGGCGATTTGTTTGCAGCAACCTGTTGCGGCGACGTGTCACAAAACGATTTGTCGCATCGTGTGTCTCGAAGTTATGCAAACCGAGACGTAGTCGAGGGTTTGCATAACTGTCTCAAATTCTCCCAACCCTCCTCGTGTTTAGATGAGGCTATGTAACCATTTTTCCCTTTTAACCCCCATCGGCTAAATATCTGAAGACACGTTAATAAAGTTTTATGCATGTATGTAAGCTTATGTATGTATGGAGAAAGTGCTCCATTGCTTAACCTAGCTATTGATTCGTCTTACAGTGATCGAGAGCTAAACCAAAAGAATTCAGGATATTAAGACTTAAAAGGTAAACT
>JAHPZR010038105.1:10000-15200 GCA_019787425.1 Platygyra sinensis | reverse complement strand
TCAACTCTATTCTCGGTGTTTGGATATCCCAATAAAACACTATCTCTCATCTTTGATATATTACTTCAAGAGAGTATTTTGTGTTTCACTTACACTGAGAAGAGGAAACGATTATTTTTATGCCCTTTATCGTTACCAAACTCAGTTTTGCCAGCCATTACAATACAATAATACTTTATTTCACATTTAGTTATTACAACACATTAAAAAGATGTTTGAGTGGCTAGTTATATTAAAGTTATTGATGTACTTAATAATTAAACTAAACCATATAGATAGCAATGATGGAAATGCTAGCGCCTAAATAAACCACATAGTTTTCTTGTTAGATACTAGACTTGTTAAGTTTCACTTTAAAATATAGACATCTAGATACATACACAACACACAGCACACACACGGTATTCACGAACACTTATTGTGAAAAATAGGAAACAGAAAATAGAGGAATTATAAAGACCTAGTACTCACTCTGGGATTACTGGCTGTTAGCCAAGTGGGTTCAACTGCTCTCCTTGTTACTGTCCCTGCTGTGATCACACGAGGCAAGATGGCTCCATACATGTTGTCAGCACTGTACTTTTCTGATCTGCCATGAGAAACATTTATGATGAAAACTCCAATATTACTACAATAGACAAAATTCACGAAATCAATGTGCTAACTTACTGAGCAACAGCAGTGTTTGTTCCTTACCCAGTTATTTGCGAGGGTAGTTCGTCCTTGTCGAACCAGACAGCCAGCTGTGATCTAAAGAGAGTCAGAAATAAGGAAACACACTCTATTATCAAGACAGCCTGCAAGAAATGTGCCACATTTATGACTGAACACCCCCCTCCTTTTTCAAAAGCTCCCTTACAGGAATCAAATATACCTTTTAAACCCCTAAAGGTACAACACCACCCTTGTTATATGAGAGCCCCCCCCCCCCCCTAAGATGAACAATTCCTATTTTAAGTTTACATGATTGTAACTAAGTTTGGATCCTCATTGTAAGTGTTGTCAATCCATTTTCTCCAGAATGCAATATCCTTGATGCATTATCTTACTTATATTCCTTTCTTCCTTACCCTTACAACATCAAATATCTTTACAATTTGCCTCACCTAACTCTCTTCTGTGCATTCCTCCAGGAGGATATCATCTTGTTAATAATCAGGGTTTTGTGAGCACTGTGGTCTCCAGAGGAAACGAGTGTTCCGTCCTCCATTTTGCTGATGTAGTCTTTGGCCAGTGGGTTTCCACAACGATACTTCTCACCATTCTGAAACAACAAAAAATTTCCTTCAGGTACTCAATTTGGGAAGGACTACTTGTATTACGAGAGTTATTATAAATTATGACTGAGAAAATTACTTCATTGTGATTGGCTGAGAGCAGGACAATTTATTGTTAATTTTAATTTGCAATGAAGTGCAGATCAACACACCCACTTTCGTGGTTTTCACAGTCATATAATTGATGAGTAATCATATGAAGGATTGAGTAGATAAGGATTTACACTGCTCACGCGCAATTGATCTAAACATGTCATGTGACTGAATTTCCCAACTAAAACTGGGGAATACGCGAGTAATATTCCCCAATTATCAAAACCATGCACGTTGTAAAAAAATTGGAAGGACAATAAACACAATAGCCTCCATTTGGTGCGAAAACATGTTTGGGATATTTGTCCTTGGACATTCTGTGGCTCAAAGCTAAGTTTTCCTTGAGCTAAGCTCTTGGAAAACTGTTCCCTTCTCAGAACAGATAATGTCAGCAGCCAAATATCCGAGCATATTTCTGTGCCAAATAAAGGCTATTATGAACTTATACTGTATAAATTAATAATCTATGTCATTAATTTATACAGTATAAGTTTATGAAGTTATACTGTATAAATTAATGAAGTAGATTATTAATTTATACAGTATAAGTTCATATTATTGTTTATATATATGTTGCAGTTAATTTTTGGTTTCAGTTAATTTTATAATTTAACCAGTTAGTTTTTTCTAACTAGGTGATTTTATTTTTAACTAGTTAGTTTTTTTCTAACCAGGTGATTTTATTTTTAACTAGTTAGTTTTTTATTCGAACTAGGTGATTTTATTTTGGACTGGTTCATATTTGAAATTTCCAAACCAGGTTACACCTGTAATTTGTGTCAAAGGGGAAGGGTGAGTCTGGGACCAATAACTTATTAGACCAACAAATATGAGCAAATTTGCAACGATTGCTTGTGTGGCATAGTGGAGATGAAGATGGACTTCAAAGTCAGAGGTTTGGAGTTCAAATCCAGGTGAGTGCAAAATAATAATAAAAAAAACTGGGGGGAGCTAGGTCTAGGGATAGGGTCAGGGGGTCAATAGGATTAGGGATAGGGTTAGGGGGGTCAATAGGATTAGGGATAGGCTTAGGGAGGGTCAATAGGTGTAGGAATTGGTATAGGGTTAGAGCTGCTGGTGAGTGTGTTACTCTTTTTGAGAAACACCCCTTTTGTTTTATGGCTAGGGTCCATTGTTTCTGTTGTTTGTTCGTTTGTTAAACCTCAAGGGTGGTCTCCAATCAGGTGACACCTTGTAAGAGCTGTGAGGTGACCCTTTATTTCAGACTTCCTTTTTTAAGTTCAAACACAATTACATCACATTAATAATAACACCTACCATTACTGATATTTATGATTTTACATGTCCCATTAATGAAAGTAATTAAATGTTTTAATTAAGTATCTAATAAACTATTTATGTAAAGTTGCCATCTAGCCTGAAAATTACGTTCTGTATTATTTTTTGTAGCTATATATTTCTCCGTTCTAAATTTAGCCTTAACTATATCCTTAAAAGCACTTAGATTAGGAGTTACGCCATGATTCCTGCTTATCCAAAGGATAAGAACTTGGGGCTACCAAGAAACAAATCCTGGTAGAGGTCAGAGCGGGACTCGAACTCAGGAATGCTGGAATGTGAGTCTGATAAGCTGACCACTCGGCCAAGAGCTTTTCAAAAACACTCTTCAAACCGGAGGAATTTCAAACGCTGACTTTGCATTTTAATGTGGATGGAAAACACTTTGACAACAGAGCTTTTCAAAAATGAGTTTCCCTGACCTAGTTTTCCTCAAACACAAATCCAAAACACCTGGTGATTTTCCATTTTTAAATTTCTCTGTTTTAGTATGGCCGGGGCTTAAGTAAGTACCAGTAAGTTATCTCTAATTACCTTGTGTGGTATACGAAAGAACCATACACCTGGAAGATTAACATCATTATAAGGTCCAACACCATGATAAAAATCAGGTCTACTTTCTTCTCCCGAGCTCACCCCTTGAGGCACTTTCTTCTTTGGGGCTGTCTCAGGTTCGTCTTCTATGGTCTTGGTCTTGTCCAAGCTGCTAGAAGTTTTCTTGGTTTGAGAAGATTTTTGCAGCCTCATTTCTTCCAGTTCTGAGCTTGTCCAAAGTTGATCTTCATCAAGATTGTACACATCCAACTCGTCATCAGCAAATTTGGAATCAGTTCCGTTTAAGGCTTTGTGATTTGCATTCATACGGTGCTTCTTCCAAAGGTTTTCAAATGCCCTGAAGAGAAAGAGAAATGTGTTAACAATGTAAAAGAATGGCATGTAACCTTCCATCCAGTTCCTCTTTGGGCTCGTCAGCATTCCAAAAGGTTGCATGACTGAAAAAAAGGATGTCTATAACAGTTTTAAAACTTTGTTTATCTAAGCTGATGGAACAGGGAGTTGATAACCCTGTGTCTCTGTCAGTTTCATCTTCTAGCTAGTGGGTTGCACTTAATCTACTTGAACCTGGCTTTAAACAACTGCAAGTAACAAGGCTGTTCTTGATTAATTCCTCCATGCCTTAATGGCAGCAACTGAATTTCAAATGAAAACCTGTCATATATGACTGAAGTCCAAGGGATGGATTTAGACATGGGAGGGGAGATTGGGTGGGCCACCCCCTCTTTGGAGAAGCACAAAAATTGAAACAAAAATGTGAATATCATCATTGGAAGAAATAAAGGCAAACACCCTGGACAGGTCCCTCATCATAATTTTTACTTTATGGCATTGCTTTTGCTTCTGGTTTAACAGTTTTCAATTAGGTTCCAATTCTCAAATTTCTTCATTTTGGGTGCATGCATCATTGCATCAAGAACCCCCGGAAACCAGCCAATCCCTCCCCTTGAAGAATCTTGAATCCACCCCAGAGTCCTTCTAGTTTAACATGTTCATCACTAGATACACATTTTACGACTGTGGATCTTGTTGAGAAAAAGACTAATTAAAATATATAATGGTACCTTTGCGGAAATTCTGGTCCTTGTCCCTCTACTTCCATTCGGTCATCCTCGTTTTGTGGTAAACTGATTCGATTGCCTGTCAAATTGTCTGTCCTGCCAGGCACAAGGTATCCCCAGCCATGTTTACGGGTGTAGTGCAGCGGGAAGCCATCCCATGTCATCCGCAAGAGTGAAGGTGCCACCTGACATTGTGCGCTTATGTTCACAGGTCCTTCTTTCCATTCTTCCTTGTCTGATGGTCCCATACATAGAGATCTGTACCAACTGAAAACAGGACAATACAACAATATATTAAGGAACTGGGTGACCAGGGTTACTGGTCTTGTAATGCAAAGGTTCCTGGCTAAAGCCCTTTGACAATGCCTCTACCCTACCAATTTCTTCTAAGACTTGTTTGATTTCGATTTGTGTTTGTTCCTGTCACAAGATCACATTCATGGCCATGCGATGCAAATTGGCTGGCTTCCTCCTGCTAGCCGAGACTCATAACTATGTTGGAAGGCTTCATATGCATGGCCTTGCAAGCTTGAAGCTTTAAACACAACCTGCATAAAACAACATAATGCTCCTTGTTGGCGATTGTCATGTGTAACCTACTCTTGTAACATACACTTGATCCCTTTGTCTACTGAATTTCAGTGGTTTTGGAAAAGAGTTGGCTCTCACGTTAGAATGCTGTTTCTTCAAAATGAAAGTCCTTGCATTTCATGAAAGGGTTTTCTTCTGAAAATTGAGACAGTTTCCCATAGCACAAGCTCCGTTAATGACCCACTTACTTAGGATAACCCGGTAACTTTTGTCGTCTCTTGTACATCACATCTTCAGCTGGCGGAATAGTTGATAAGATGTCAGACGAGTTCTTCAAACCCTCAACAACTTCAATATTATTGTCATCAATCATCTCATCTTCAA
>JAHPZR010038105.1:0-5000 GCA_019787425.1 Platygyra sinensis | reverse complement strand
CAGTCCTGGTTGTCTGTAAGCTCTAATGGAATGTATAACTTAGGAGATGGTCTGACAAACCAGTTGTAACTCTTGTCTTCAACAAGTCTTGGACTGACCCAACAGTACCTGGGTGAAGAGATAAAAATTAAATAACAAGAGGAGAGGTGTAAAATGGATGGCTCCAAGAGTTACTCCCAAAGCTTACATAAATACAGCATGGTACTTAACTTTTTTTCCATTAGCATTACTAGTTGGTAGAAGGTCATTAAAATCAACTGCCCTATTTTTGTCATTAACCTACACCCTCAGCTGAAGCAGTACTGGAAACAATATTAGGGAACTTAAGCACTGACGACAGCGACACCAGGGACGACACCTAGCAAAAAACGGCTTTAAATTTTACTCTCGAATTTCGTAACTAAATCCCTTCAGAGTGCAAATCTGTCTAAAAACCTGCTCAAACTAAACATGTAATGCCAGCGAAATGTACAAAAATTTATAACGCACATGCACAGCTATTGTTCTGCTCATTAAACTTTTTGTTTGGCGACATTCCCATTGCCGTAGTGGTTTGCTTAAGTTCCCTATTATAAGCAGAAAATTTTCCAATTACCATGCTGCAGGAGAGGCAGCCACTGCAATTACAGGAAATGGTCCTTCGTTCATGCAGACCTCGACATCAAAGATTAAGGCATCCTCCTGTGGAACATCCACAGGTGAAGTGACCAGTCCCTCATCAGTATATACATACTTAGTCCACCCTGCAGAGTAGCTCCACTCATCTGGTATAGCAGAGAGGGTCACATCTGCTAACATCTGAGCTTTTTCAAAGTATGGTCTACTCTGCTCTTCCGCTATATTTCTGAAGTGCTCATCGATATTTGAACCAAGCAGGGGTGGAAGTTCGAAATCGACCTCAGGCAGAACCGTTCCACTCTTGTTCCACAAGTTATGCAAATCCAAATGCTGTTGGCATTTCTCCACCATCTCTGCATCGTAGGTTTCTATTTTACCTTGAAAGACTTGATCGTGTAATGAGCTAGAAAGCATCTGGATTTCAAGAGGATTGAATCTCTTGAGCTCCTCTTCTTCTGAGCTTGCAGTAGCGTTATCTGGAGTAGACGGCCTTGTTGAACATCCATGGCTCGACAGACAAGGCAAGCGAAGTCTCGTTGGTTTTACTGTTCGCGCGTTGCGAAATACTACTTCAAGAACGCGATACATGTTTTAAAATCTTATTAAAGCATGCAAATCTACCAAAGTACATGAGGTGCCAAATATATATAAATGACTGGCAAAAACATGGAGGCGACACTGTACAGCGTGTCTTGTTCTTGCCGCCATTGAAACAAATTCTAATTCAATAGGGGAGGACTAGGTCCATGTTACATTTGTCAGAAAAAAATATAAAATAGGATATGAAATTTTATACATATAAAAATCTTGAGCATTTTCCTTTTCATTTCCTTTTTGTAAGCATCAAAGTGAAAGCAATTTCTATTTTCCTTCGCTGTTTTTTCTTTCCTTTAGGCGGGGCGGGGGGAGGGCGAAACGGGGTTTGTCCAGCCCCTCTCCTGTTGAAATTTCTACGCTCTTTTAGGGAAGCCGCTGAATGTCGCTCATTAGTTTGCTTCGGGGCTCAGCTTTTTCCTGATGCAACACCGCCCGGAATTGTTGTAAATTCTACTTATTTAACACCCTTTCTGTCGTTTTCTATATTATTTAAGCTCTGGTTGTTTTATAAAAGAAACGAAGGAGAATGGCAACCGATTCTTTGAGTTCGGAAATGGATAAAATGGACGTACAAGGTATGAGAAACCCCCACGTGTGCTCGAGCGCCGTAAGCTCATTTGTTGCCCAGTGTGCTCTTTGTTAATGTTGTGTCTCTCCAACCAAGCCATTCCCTTTTTGATTATGTTAGTCTAGTAGTAGTTTTCAAACCTTTGGCGCTGCATTTAATTTGAAGTCTTCTTGGAAAAAATCAAGTTAGAAACTTTCACAGATCAAGAATTTTTCTACATATAAATTCGCACTTTGTAGACAATTAAGCTTCTCTATAAGTACTTTTGTTTTCGTTTCACCAACCATTTTCGCTATGTACAAATGCACGCACCAAATATCAGTACAGTTTTTTCCCTCCGAGTTCTTGAAAATATGTGGAAGTGCTAAATGTATGCCACGTTTCGTGCAGATTATAAGATTAATTATAAGACATGATCGCGCACGAAATTGTACATCAGTTCGCTGCATTCTTTCACCGCGAGTTAGTTAGGTACCGCATAGGCTTATATCATATTCGCAGGATCAACAGATAGCATGGTCAATATCTTATAATGCACTTTGTACAAAAAATAGGTAAGTTTTGTGGAGTATAATTTTTTATATTTATTTTTACAAATTAGTTTAGAATTTTCCACATTTTTGAAATTTAATTTGTAAACCTAATTTTCAAGCCTTGCCAAATGTCAGTTTTAGAAGATACCTGTTAATAGCTGATTGGTTTACGTTTGCTGAATCAAATTTCTTTCTGACACTGCTTGAAATAATAATAAAATTCAGTTTAGAGAAATGATAGTCTGGGTGCTATTATCTTCTACTTCCTTCCTGCTTTTAAGGGAGGAAGTAGGAGATGCCTTGGTACAGATGCAGTGTATTTTAAAAAGCAATCTGGTTCTAACAAGTATTGTTAATTAACAACACATAAATAATTAGATTGCTTGTGGGTAGACTGCTTCCCAAAATGTAATTACTAAGAAACAGGGATCATATGTCATTGGCCTGCTTACACCATTAATCTTTCCAAGGCCAATTCAAAAAAATGGTCCCATGCTTCATTTTGATGATTATTTTATTAAATTGCATTTCTTTGTTTTGCTTCATTTACATGGTAACACTATTTATATATAAGTGCCTTAGAAAAAAATTATTATTGTTTCCTGCATTTAATTTCTCCCATCTCACATTTTTTAATAAATCGTGGTAAAGAATTTTAAAATTCTAGGGTATGTAGTCTTTCTCTTTTAAATTTCTTTTAGGACCTAGCTAGTTTTCTAGAGATGCGCTGCTCCTCCCTTTCATTCCTCCGAAGGGGGACCTGGTTATGTACCCTAAAGCTGTCTCGCTCAGTTCATTGCTGTAGACCTCATAGGCTCACAAAGGCCCATCCTCAAGACAGTGCATACCAAGCTAGCTTAACAAGGGCCATTAGAATGTATGCCCCTCTAAGAAGTATAGGTTAGTTTCTCTGTTGTGTTGAAGTTTAAAGTGTACAAGCAACCACTCGTTTACTGCATGTAAATGCAATAGCTGATAACAAAAATATTAACTCCCATTTGTATCTGTGGTTTTCTTTACAAGCTAATGGCCCGGTGATCTACACCTCTGAAAAGGAAGGTAGTGACGAGTCTGGTGATGGATCTGCACAGAAACCATTCAAAACGGTTATGCAGGTATAAGAACAAACTGTTTTCACTCTGCAAGTGAGTTACAGTACACAATTTCTTTTGTTTAACAACTGCCTTGCGATGTGAAGGTTGGGTGCCCGAGACATCCAGGAGCTTCCACTATTGGCAGCCAGCTCCTAGATAGAGACCGCTCCCATGGCTGGCAAATCCAGGCAACCCGGCCATGAGCCCCCATTTGGAGGGAGAAAAAAAACAGGCACCCGTCACTGATAAAACAGTGGAAAGAAAGGGAGGGACAGGGGAGGGGAGACAGCCTCCAAGGAGTCCCCACGCTTAGGAGAAACGCTAACGCTAGAAAACCCTGACTAAAACGCCATCTAAACGCTACAGTGCCCTAGGAACCAAGAGCAGAAGGAATCCTGGGGCATGCGCATGTATAACAAACCACTGACCCCGCAGGTCAAACTTGTGCTCCTAGTTGTTCACTCTGTTAAATTGCATTTAACTGCATTTACCAACTGCCTCGCAAAGCAGAGGTTGGGTGCCTGAGACATCCAGGAGCTTCCACTATTGGCAGCCAGCTCCTAGATGGAGACCGCTCCCATGGCTGGCAAATCCAGGCAACCCAGGCATGAGCCCCCATGCCAAGCCGAAGGACCTCTGAGCAGGCAAGGCATTGCTCGGAGAAAAAGGGGTCTCATGGCTGGGGAAGCCAGAGCCCCAAAGAGAAACGCCCAAATCTGACGGCACCCAGAAAAATGGCCCAAATGAAGGGTAGAGGAGCTCATGCCTGCTACACAAGTTGTCCTGCAACAGAAAGGATGGTTTTCACTAGAGTACACACATGTAACAAGTAAGCTTCACTAGACCAATGCCCTATAGTCTTAATGAGATGGTCAGGAAGGCCCTTCCTGGGGGCAGTAGTTGCAGCTCCAATTCGAAAACTATGGCCTGAGAACTTTCCAGGGATACCTGCTGATTGTAGGGTAGTTTGAAGAAAGGAAGACAGCTAAGACCTGGAGAGAGGAGTGCCATTCTGGTAAGTAAAGAGAGGACCGGTGCTTGGCCCGCAGAGATGAAAGTAGTTTGTCAAGGAAACCACTGGACAGAGAGGGACGGAACCATGACCCAGGAAGATAAAACAGCCCTTACGGAAGGGGTCAGTCTTTGAACACTTGATAAATACTCTGAAACTCTGAGGATTTGTGGAGGAATCTACTTGGACATCAGCCATTGTCAAGGGCAAAGAAGGATCAAAAGTTCCATTGACTGTAAATTCACCAGCTCTGAGGAATCCGAAGAAGCCAAGGCAGCAGGCAGCCCAAAGCATAACATTATCAGGATTATTAAAATCCAATGACTGGTGTAGCACTGACATGAGGTCTGCTGTCACAGGCTGGCGCTGAGGCAGATTAGAACCCTGGTGTCGTTTGATCCCCTGCAAGAGACGCTGAAGCTGAAGACAATTGGTGTGAGGGTCTGGGAAGCTTTAGTCAATGTGTAATGAACAGACTGCTAACAAGTAGACTTTAATGGACGTATGGTGAAGCCGATCAGCCAAATATGCTCAGAAGCGCATCAGAGTTTGTTCATTAGCGGGTAGCAGCAGCTGAT